>SJXQ01007863.1:222297-290676 GCA_006408695.1 Aepyceros melampus
TTTTCATTCCATTTAGGCTGCCACAGATCAGCTGTTTCACTCTCAGCCTTAAATGTTTCTCTTCAGACAATTGCCCAGATGTTGGGATCAGACCCCTGCTTCAGTCCCCCCTCCCCCCCCAAGGGCAGGCAGGTCCAGTCCTACTAACACTCCTGTTTTTCCCCCTAGTTCCTTCCTCCTACCGAGTTTTCTGTGGTTCTATATATTCTTTTCCACTGGTCATTTACTCCCGTCTGCTCTCAACTGGTGTTCTGCATGCACTTCTGTGTCTGGAGGTGTATTCCTGATGCATCCATGGAGAGAGATGTACTCCCCGTCCACCTACTCCTCCACCATCTTATTGTTTTTGATTCATTCTTGATATTGATGATAAAAGCAGTGAGAATTAATTGATGAATAAAGTCCACAAGGAGTTGGAGAAAGTTAAGAGTCTTATCCACTCAACATAGATTTACTGGGAATTTATTTTAAACTCGGTAGTTTTCAAGTAATCAACAACATGATGTTAAAGAAACTGAAGCAGAGCCCTGCCCTAAATGAACTTACAGTCTAGTGGGGAACTAAGGTCACAATCAAAGAATAGTTCACATGTAAAAAGCTAAGTATAATTGATGTATAAAGGAAAATGATATAAAATATATAAAATTATATAAAAATATGAAACGGGTATTTTGCCTGTTTTTGTTTGCTGGACTAGAAAAGTTTCTTGAAGAAGTAAAGCTTCAGTTGAGACCCCGCACAGAGAGAAGAGTGAGATATTGTAAGCAGAGGGAATGCTTGCAAAACTTGGAGACAGGTGAGAAACCTGGCGCATTCTACAAATAGAAAGGAGTCCCCTGAGGATAAAATGCAGAGAAGAAAGAGGCTGCAGGTGGGCAGGGCAGGTCAGGCAGTGTCCCCATCCGCCTCTCTGAAAACCCAGAGGGGTTTATAATTGTCCCCCACTCTCCCACAGAGCTCCCTTAACTAGCTGTGTCTGCCTGCCTGACCTCATACTTGGTGCTTCACACATTTTGGTAAATGTATTAGTTGGGGGGAGGGTAACTATGCCAAAGAATGGACCCCAAATATGCAACAGAAATGTACTCTCTCCTGGGCAAATACTGGGCGAGTAAACAGGAGGTCACAGTGTGTGGGGACCCAGGTTGATGGATACCTAGGAATCTTTCACGTGGGATATTGAAGCCTCCCTTGAAATTGGCCCATTGCACAATCTGAGTGGGGACAGCAATGGGGGGCATGTGTGGGTCTGAAGGGGCTCACGGCTCCCACTTCCATTCTGCTTGCTAGGACTCTCACATAGTCTCGCCCAACAGCGGGAGAGGATGTGCATGCTGGAAAACAGAAGGAGAGCTAGGGCTCTGATGAGCAACTCAATGGTTCTGTCCCAGGATGAGTGGCTGCTTGGAGGTCATGGCAGACTCTGCACCCACACTAGACTCTAGGTTTGAGTTCGTTCCTCCTGGTTTCAACAGGAAAAATGGCACAAGATGTTCTGAGGACACAGTTACCATCCTATGACACATGCTTCACTTGTTTGAGAAACACCCAGCTTGGGAATCACTGGTCCCAAGATTCTCTTTCAGACACAACTTAGTGACTGATCAACAACAACAGGAGGCTCAGTGGTAGAGAACCCGCCTACCAATGTGGGAGACGTAAGAGACACAGGTTAGATCTGTGGGTTGGGAAGATCCCCTAGAGGAGGAAATGGTAACCCACTCCAGTATTCTTGCTTGGAGTGTCTCATGGACAGAGGAGCCTGGTGGGCTACAGTCCATGGGGGTTGCACAGAGTCAGACACAACAGCACACATACACAGAAGACTCTTTCCCTCAACAGGATCCAAGCAACAGGATCCACAGCTAATCAGGCTTTCAGTATTTGCATCTGTTCTGGTAAGTTCTGTTCTTAAGAATAAGCCCTCCTGGGCAAAGGCAGTTGGCTTGGGCCTACGAGGTCTTGTGCAAGCAGCATGTGAGGATGATCCAGCCAACTGCAGACTTAACATCTCCACTAGTACACTGAAAATGGAAGAGTCCAGCTCATTAACACTGCAAGGATAACCAAGATGAAGCGCCCAATGACACCAAGATCCCCAAATTCCTATTTAAATGATTTCCATAATCACTGCAACAGTATAATTTTAGATTATAAAGTGATTAAAATTCTATAGACCCACCACCACTATCTGTAGCAGTTGGCCTATTGGAGCCTGGGGATTTCTTGTTCTTCTGAAAGCAATGAAGCCTAAGGTCAAAGTCTCTTCCAATCTGTTCTGTAAATCTGTAAACTCCCTGATGATATAAAGCACTGTGCATGTCCAGAGACAGAGAGAGGAGTTTTGAGAGCAGAAGAGAAACTGAGGGAAGCTTTCTAGGACAAGTGAGGAGACAAAGAGGAACTTGCTCCTAATGACAGGATCCCGGCCTCATTCCAGGACAGGGCAGTGGCTCATCAGCCTTCAGACTCACACCAGAGTCAAAGGTCACTGGTCAGCTCCACTTCCTACTCTGATCTTAGAACTGAGTTGTTCAGAATCTTCTGACAGGTCACTGAGATTCTAAGGAAATGCACCTAACTAGGTTTTTCCCCCTGGATTATATGATAATTTCCCTTTTCTTTCTTTCTCTCTTCTCCAATTTAATCATCGCCCAAATTCAAATTTAGAAGTCTGAGATGGGGCGTTAAATTATAGATTTCTAACAAACTCCCAGGCAAGTTTGGGAGTTTGTAACAAACATTTATGCCCTGCTGAGTATTTTGAAAGGCTTGGACAAAATAAAAATGCAGGGACCCTTGTTTAAAGACATCACTAAGAATTTCATGACAGCAACAACAGAGCGTTAAGTCAGTCCTTACAGCCCTGTGTGTGGCCCCACATGACTGCACAAGGCCAGGCTCTCCCACGAGGCCGGCCCAGCCCTTGGCTGATGCAGGCCTAGGCGGAGCTCACTCTGCACGGAACGCTGTGAGAAGAAAGGCCTGGGGCAGAACCTTGTGTTAGGTCATCCTTCCTAGGGGTAAAACTGGTCACGACTTTTCAGGCATTTTGATCTCTGATTCATTTAATTGAAATTGGTAAATTGATATCCTTGAAGCAATGCTGTAGGAATTCTTCCTCCCACCTTCTTTGGAATTTTCTCTTTTTTAGTTTTTATTTTACTGAAGTATTATTGATTTATAATGTGTTAATTGCTGCTATATAGCATCGTTCACTTAGGAAGACTTTCTTATCTCTCCTTGCTATTTTTTGGAACTCTGCATTCAGATGGGTATATATTTCCTTTTCTCCTTTGCTTTTTGCTTCTCTTCTTTTCTCAGCTATCTGTAAGGCCTCCTCAGACAACCATTTTGCATTTCTTTTTCTTGGGGATGGTCTTGATCACCGCCTCCTGTACAATGTTACGAACCTCTGTCTGTAGTTCTTCAGGCACACTATCAGATCTAATCCCTTGACTCTTTTGTCACTTCTACTGTATCATTGTAAGGGATTTTATTTAGGTCATACTCAAATGACATAGTGATTTTCCCTACTTTCTTCAATTTAAGTCTGAATTTTTCAATAATGGTTCGTGATCTGAGCCACAGTCAGCTCCCGGTCTTGTTTTCACTGACTGTATAGAGCTTCTCCATCTTTGGCTGCAAAGAATATAATCAATCTGATTTCGGTGTTGCCCATCTCATGATGCTCATGCGTAGAGTCATCTCTTGTGTTTTTGGAACAGAGTGTTTGTTATGACCAGTGCGTTCTCTTGGCAAAATTGTTACACCAGAGTGATTCAGTTTTATATATATATATATCCTTTTTAAAATATTCTTTTCCATTATGGTCTATCACAGAATATTGAACATATTCCCCTGCGCTATATAGTAGGACCTTTTTGCTTATCCATTCTGTATATACTAGCTTCCATCTGCCAACCCTAGCTCCCCGATCCTCACCTTACCCCTCCTCTACCCCTTGGCAGCCAGCAGTCTGTTCTCTCTGTCCATGGGACACCTTCTCTAAAAGAGCTTTTTTACATGATGCTCTAGAGAGTGAAGGAAGTCTCTGAGCTTGTCTGCGGGTATTGGAAGAAAAGGTGGAAGGCTGCGGAACCTTCACCCTTGCTCCATCCAGAGCTCTGGGCTCTCACCTGCCTGACAGTACTCGTGTTCAGGAGGATGGAGCAGGGAACGCGGAAACAGGTTGCTCAGGAAAGTTCCACCTGCCTGCCTTAGGTAGAGACCAAGAGAGAAGGATTCTTCCCACGCACTGGCAGCCACACACCAAGTATTACTGAGCCACTGAAATCCCATTTCCTAGAAGTGCAGGCCATCCAAAGCCTAGTTGTTGGAGAGTTAAAGAAACAAATACTCAAACCAAAATTCCACCCATTTAGGGTGATGTGCTGTCTCTGTGCCAAATGTCATCTGACGCCCGGAGGAGAGGCAGTATTAGCGAGCCTCCAGCCCTCACCCTCTTCGCAGCCCAGGTGCCGGCCCGCTGGCTACCGTGGCAGCAGCGGCCGGTGGGGATTAAGAAAAGGATTGGAAATTCAAACTAGTACCTCCAGCGGTGTGTTTTCACCTCCGGGGAGGCTGCTCCGTAGTTGTGAATTCCCGGTGCCTTAATAACAGGCAGACAGACGTTCTTCTTAGCATTCAAACAGCACCCTGCCCTCCTCAAGCCAAAAGCTCCAGATTATAAACAGGAGTTTCGGTCTCCAGTCTGGAGCCTCCATCCCTGCCTCTGTGGGTCCCAGCGGGAGCCAAGCCAGTGGGTGTTGTGGCGCATCCTGACCACGAGATGGCAGTGGCGCTGCGCGCAGCTCGGGGAGGCCGCTGGCGCAGGCGGGCCTTGTCTGAGCACCTGAGACGTCGTACAGGTCTTAAGAAGATTATTTGGACCGAGATAAACCAGATCTTACGGTTAAGGACAAAACTTGCCAGGAAAGGGCCTTTTGGGAGGTATAAAAAAATATCCGAGAGTAAAAATAACCGTTGATGATAAACATGCCCAAAGCTTTTCCATCTTCATCTCCATCAAGAAAAAAAAATCAAGATGCTGAACGCTTTAAATCAACACAATATTGTAAATCAACTATATGTCAATTTTTTTTAAACATTGAAGTCAAAAAGTATGTTGCAACAGACCCAATTTTTGCTTTTTGTTTTTCTTTTTTAAAGAAGTAATCTGAGTCATGACTCACCTTCTCTGGAGGGCACAGCAAGTTTGTTTTCCATCTGCAAACATGTCTAGTCAGAGAATCTCTATCATCTCCACGTATGGAATTGTACGTTGCCCTGTCCCCAGGGCTGGGGCCCCTGGCCTCACCGGTGGTCACCACGTGGACCTCCAAGCTGAGCCCCAGCTCCTGGGACACTAGGACAGGGCAGCAACGGCCCGGGGGAGGTCCCCAAGGCTGGACCACTCTAACCGTGGGGCTGTGCATCGGATTCCTAGACTGCCGCAGAGCATTGCCGCCATCACCATGGCCTACAGTAACAAACATGTGGGATTTCTGTACAGCTCTGGAGGCCAGAAATCAGATATCAAGTGTGGGCCGGACCACTCACCCCGCAAACGCTGTAGGGGAGACCATCCTGCGTCTTCCAGCTCCTGGTGCCTCTAGACATCCTTGGCTCATGGCAGCATCGGCCCGTCCTCTACCTCCATCTCCACGTGGCTTTCTCCCGGGTCCCTCTGATCTTCTCCCTTCCTGTCTCCTAGAAGAACAGTCACCATTAGATTTAGGGCCCACCCTAATCAGGATCGATCTCATCTTGAGATCCTGACCTATATTAAAGTTACAAAACCTTTCTTCCAAATCAGGTCGTATTCTGAGGTTCTAGGTGGACCTTTATCTTGAGGAGTGGGGAGGGGCACCATTCAACCTTCCACAGGTTGCAGGCAGGTAAATTCCCTGACATCTGTCAGAACTGTGGGATTTCAATTGATCTGGACCTCAACCAGAAAACTCTGCCAAAGCAGAAAAGTTCACTTGACTCTGAATGTGGAACTTTGAAAAGCAAAGCAATTCCTCTCCTTAGAGTTGTCTCTGTGGCCACGCATGATGCATGAACTAACTTCCTGTAACCTAAGCCCACTTAAATTTAGAGCTCTTCAATATTGTGTATGTGTTTAATGGCAGCCATAATAATGATTTTCTC
The DNA here is from genome assembly GCA_006408695.1 of Aepyceros melampus. Lineage (NCBI taxonomy): Eukaryota > Metazoa > Chordata > Mammalia > Artiodactyla > Bovidae > Aepyceros > Aepyceros melampus. The sequence goes on from SJXQ01007863.1 coordinate 228,454, forward strand.
ATTTATATACAAATAAAATTGTATACAAATACTGTAATAATGACCAATATGCTGTGACCAATAGTGACAGAAATACTCCATTTAGATTAGTCTTTTGCAGCCAAAAGTATGAAAAATTTGATCTGGAATTTCATTAGTTCTGAGTCCCTGGGCAGAAAAATTGGGCTGATTCTATGTACCTTCTCATCTAAGAGGCACTATATGAAGAGGCTTCGTTGACAACACTGCAGCAGGAGAGACAAGCTTTGCTATCTCGTCCACTTGCACAGCATGAATAGGCACATGTGTGGTCATGGGAACACAGATCCTGTGAGTCCAGCCTGGAGCCAGCAGCTGCGGCAACCCCAAGGAACTTGCCAGAAAAGCAGACCCTTGGGCTCCACTACAGACCGTGGACCTCAGAACCAACTGGCTGTCTAACAAGCTCCCTGGGTGATTCCTACAGACACGAGGGCTGGGGAAGCCCTGCCTTGCTGGTCCCTATTTGGTAAGTTTCATAGACTACGGTGATGAAACTTTTTCTCATCATTAGCAGCGGTTCCTTAGAGGTACCCCAGGTGTGGGCAGTTTTGGGGGCACCCTCATCATTGACAATCATTCATCAGCCAGAGCATGAACAGCAGCTGTTATGCCTAGCTTGGACACCATTGGGTTCGGCTTTGATTACCATGGAAGATCAATGGGGTGCTGATGGGGAAGCAGAGAATATTGTGTGCTTTTCACCCCAGCACTTCAGTGTGGCATTTTCACGGGCAACTAAAAGTAACTGGGAGGCAGGGTCAAGGGAGTTGCTAAAATTAAAGGAGAGAAAGATAGAAAGAAGGAAGGAAAGAAAATAAAGAAAAGATGAAGCCAAAGGAGCCCACTGGAGAAGCCCTGGAGGAACAATGTATAATGATGGTGCTCCTCTCTGAAAGCATTCTGCTCTAAGGTGTCCAGATGGAAGCGGCTCAACAGACACAAAGTGATGGCAGCTGGGCTGACGGTTTTGCAGCCAAGCACGTCTCCAGGGTGGTCTCTCACTCTTCCAAAGCAGAGAGCATGGCCATACCCCTGCAGGGTTTCACTTGGTTCCATTGTGGCTTGGCCAGCTCTCACTGCAGATGGTGACTGCAGCCATGAAATTAGAAGACGCTTGATCCTTGGATGAAAAGTTATGACCAACCTAGACAGCATTTTAAAAAGCAGAGACATTACTTCGCTGACAAAGTTCCATCTAGTCAAGGCTATGGTTTTTCCAGTAGTCATGTATGGATGTGAGAGTTGGACTATAAAGAAAGCTGAGTGCCGAAGAATTGATGCTTTTGAACTGTGATGTTGGAGAAGACTCTTGAGAGTCCCTTGGACAGCAAGGAGATCCAACCAGTCCATCCTAAAGGAGATCAGTCCTGGATATTCATTGGAAAGACTGATATTGAAGCTGAAACTCCAATACTTTGGCCACCTGATGTGAAGACCTGACTCATTGGAAAAGACTCTGATGCTGGGAAAGATTGAAGGCAGGAGATGAAGGGGACGACAGAGGATGAGATGGTCAGATGAGAGTGATGGTTGGCATCACTGACTCAATGAACATGAGTTTGAGCAAGCTCCGGGAGTTGGTGATGGACAGGGAGGCTTGGCGTGCTGCAGTCCATGGGATCGCAAAGAGTCCGACACGACTGAGTGACTGAACTGAACTGAACTGACTGGACTCTGGTTGCCAAGGGAAGACTCTGGTTGCTGTGGAAGAGATTGAGGCATCCCAGGTTCTTGATTGATGGGTAGAGCTGAGAACTGATTTCATGTAAAAGACGTGTATCTTGAGTGACCAGGACAAAAGCAACTGATGCCCGATGAAAGAGATCATACTCATTTTTTGCCCCAGAAGAGTTCATTAGGATGGGAATGCTGACCTGGGAGGGAAGGTGCCTTCTCAGAAGTAGTAAAAAAATAAAGAAACCTAAGTCTGGACTTATGTGCTCTAAGGAGAGCCAGCGTATCAGCAGACGTGAGTCGTCACATTTCTCTGTGGGAACCTGGGAACACACAGACCTGAGCAGCCTCAGATCAGTTTTGCCCTGTCTTGGCATGATGCTCAGAGAGGACCTCAGAGATGCTATCTTGCCATCTTCTCTTGGAGACGGTCAGAATTTGGATCTGCCGTTTATTTGTCTTGCTTATTGCACATCTGAGAGCTCTTCTTACTGCCCCCAGATAGAATTGGTTTTCCCTCTGTGCTCCCAAGAACACTGTTCCAGCCTTCATTACCACACTTGACTGTAAATATTTTGAGTCGACTCCTCTGACTAGGCAAGTAATTTCCTGAAGATCAAGGATGATGTTTATTTCTCTGTTCTGAGTGCCTAGCACAGCAAGTCCTCAATCATAATTTGAAGGAATTACCCTCTCTGCCCCTGAGAGAAGGGGCAGCAGACTCAGCTAAACAACGAGGTTTTCAGAAAATCTCAGTGAAACAGAAGCAAGACAAATGTCATACTGAAGACTCACTAGTTGCCAGGACTCTATATGGTTATTGGAGTGAATGTTCATGTCCCCACCAACTCTATGAAGTAAGTAGGGCCGCCCACATGTTTACAAAGGGAGGCAACCTCAGCAAGGTTAAATGAGTAGCTTAGACATGCATCCTAACTAGAGACTTCCTGGACATGTTTGTACTCAGGTGCATCTGACACAAAAGTGTTCTTAGCTGCTCCACCAGACTGTTCATGGCCTCAGGACAGGTCGCGTGGGGCCTCTTGGGTTGCCTTCTTCGAAGGGAAGGATGCAGTCTTAGACTGTGGTGAAGCCGTCCTTGGTGAGAGGGTGTGAGCTCAGATTCAACTGGGAGCAGGTGACGTGTGTTCACAGACAAGGCACAATGTGGGCAAAGGCATGCTGCAGGAATCGCTAGCTTTAGAGATTTTACAGGAAACTTAAACCACCGTGCTTTAGATCTCTCATGCCCAAATTGGGACAAACACATTGCAGCAATGTTGATGGACCTTCAACTGGATGGGCCTAGAGATTATCATGCTAGGTAAAGTAAGCCAGACAAAGACAAATCCCACATGATATCACTTACACGTGGAATCTGAACTATAACACAAACTCAACTACAAAGCAGAAACAGACTCCCAGACACAGAGAACAGACTCGTGGTTACCAAGAGGGAAGGGGTTGGGGAAGGGATGATTTAGCAATTTGGGATTAGCAGATGTGCACTATTATGTATAGGATGGATAAACAACCAGGTCCTACTGTATAGCAGAGGGAACTATATTCAATATCCATTGATAAACCATAATGGACAAGAATATGAAAAAAGAATGTGTATATACATATAATTAAATCACTTTGCTGTACAGAAGAAATTGACACAATGTAAATCAACTATACATCAATAAAATTTTTTTAAAAAAACTAAATGAAATGATTTGGGACAAACAATACTTCTTTCCTGAAAGAGTCACTGTGAGAATTCCATTAAGCAACATATGCAAATGTACTGAGCTTGATTCCCAACATATAACGTGTTCAATGAGCTTTTATTATAAACACATCACAGTAAGTCTTGATTTTTTTTTATTATATAAGGTAGGTTTCCTTAAAGGTTTAAGGAGCTACTCAAATTTGAATGTCACTGGAGTATCATTTCAAAATCATCCCTCTGTTAAGAGATTAGAGAAGCTAGAAAGGTGCTGTCCAAAAGCTCAACATTCAGAAAACGAAGATCGTGGCATCTGGTCCCATCACTTCACGGGAAATAGATGGGGAAACAGTAGAAACAGTGTCAGACTTTATTTTTTTGGGCTCCAAAATCACTGCAGATGGTGACTGCAGCCATGAAATTAAAAGGCACTTACTCCTTGGAAGAAAAGTTATGACCAACCTAGATAGTATTTTCAAAAGCAGAGACATTACTTTGCCGACTAAGGTCCGTCTAGTCAAGGCTATGGTTTTTCCTGTGGTCATGTATGGATGTGAGAGTTGGACTGTGAAGAAGGCTGAGCACCGAAGAATTGATGCTTTTGAACTGTGGTGTTGGAGAAGACTCTTGAGAGTCCCTTGGACTGCAAGGAGATCCAACCAGTCCATTCTGAAGGAGATCAACCCTGGGATTTCTTTGGAAGGAATGATGCTAAAACTGAAGCTCCAGTACTTTGGCCACCTTATGCGAAGAGTTGACTCATTGGAAAAGACCCTGATGCTGGGAGGGATTGGGGGCAGGAGGAGAAAGAAACAGTAGAAACAGTGTCAGACTTTGTTTTTTTGGGCTCCAAAATCACTGCAGATGGTGACTGCAGCCATGAAATTAAAAGGCGCTTACTCCTTGGAAGAAAAGTTATGACCAACCTAGATAGTATATTCAAAAGCAGAGACATTACTTTGCCGACTAAGGTCCGTCTAGTCAAGGCTATGGTTTTTCCTGTGGTCATGTATGGATGTGAGAGTTGGACTGTGAAGAAGGCTGAGCGCCGAAGAATTGATGCTTTTGAACTGTGGTGTTGGAGAAGACTCTTGAGAGTCCCTTGGACTGCAAGGAGATCCAATCAGTCCATTCTGAAGGGGGTCAGACTTGGGATTCCTTTGGAAGGAATGATGCTAAAGCTGAAACTCCAGTACTTTGGCCACCTCATGCGAAGAGTTGACTCATTGGAAAAGACTTTGATGCTGCGAGGGATTGGGGGCAGGAGGGGAAGGGGACGACAGAGGATGAGATGGCTGGATGGCATCACTGACTCGATGGACACGAGTCTGAGTGAACTCCGGGAGTTGGTGATGGACAGGGAGGCCTGGCGTGCTGCGATTCATGGGGTCGCAAACAGTCGGACACGACTGAGTGACTGAACTGAACTGAACTGAACAGAAGAGAAAAGACTCTACCCGTTGAGCCGGCATCTCTCCATGGCCACCAACAAATCACTGTGGGATTTGCACGAGCTGTTGACATACTCTCCACATCTGTGAAAGAAGGTGGTACGCGCCAAGAATCATTTGAGGAAGTGCTCTGAAAACTAAGAATTACCACACAGGAGTTCCCATTCCCTGTTTACCAACTAAAGTTCACAGAAACGTTTCTGTTTGGCTTCCCTGTCTAGCGTGGACAGGCACATTCCCCCTGGCGAGTCTCCTCACAAACTCATTAAATAACAGCTTTTTTTTTTTAACCCTTTGCTTCTGGTTATGTTGCCCTCTGAGATTTCAAAGCTCCCCACAGACCCACTGGTCGGGGGCTTCCTGGTGTTTGGAGACTTCTCCTCCTTCACGACTCCCTCCCTGGGACAGGACTCTCTCCCTACCTCTTTTGTGTCTCATTTTATCTTCTATATTTTGTCCTACCTCCTTTCAAAGAGAATGCACTGCCTTTCTGGGTGCCTAGTGTCCTCCATCCGCGTTCAGAAGTTGTGTTGTGGAATTTGCTCAGCATTCAAATGATCTTTCGATGAATCTCTGGGGAAGAAAGTGGTCTCCCTGTCCTATTCCTCTGCCATCTTAGGACTGCCTAAATAACAGCTTTTTTAAAAAGGATGTGGCCTTTGCTTTGTATGTCTTAGCAGCTTTTCTATACCTGTAAATTCATCACCACACACTAATCCATATTCCCTCTAAGTAGAAGACTCTGCTGGGGAGAAGCCCTCTAGGCTTGATGGTCCAGACACAGCCTGGCCAGTCACTAGGCAACCACGAGCTGCCGATCAGCAGCTGGGCAGGTACCTGTGAGCCCACCTCCTCCTCCTCAGAGCCACAGTGGTCCTGGGGTTTAATGAGTGCACAGCGCTGGTGGACGGCTCTACTTCCTAGTATTCTTTGGCTGCCAGAGACTGTGTACACCATCCCTGTGCTCCTTAACTGGGCATACTGGTATTGTCCCCAGAAAGCTACTACCTCCTCCAGGCCAGCGGTGGCCTCCAGGGGGCTCTTGACCACGAGGTTCCAGAGCTGGCTGGCTTTCACCCTATAGGGTATACAATCAGGTTTGCTTTGTTCTAAATTTTGTTTGTTACCCACTGCAAAAAGGTAACCTATTTACAGAACACTGATTAAAGATACTGTGACTTCTTTACAAACAGATGTAAGAACAGGAACTTTCCACTTTTAAAAAACTCTATAAATAGTTCCACTCTGCACTATTACTATTATCCTCTAAATTCCCTGTATCAAAGGCAAGTCCTTCTCTGCAGACTGCATTCAACTCTTCAAACAAATTTCCATCATTTCTTCATCACTCCTGGCCCAGGTGCTCCTTAAAAGTCTCTAAGTACAAGCCATAAGTGGACAGACTTTCAGCCTGCAATTAAAACCAGAACTAGAGACACCTCTCCATGATGCCCGCTCCCCCTCCCCAAGATCCCTTCCCTGTGCAGTTGGGCCACTACCATCCCACAGCACGTCCTGCTCTGGTGACGCCTGCAGGGCTCTGAACCTAGACTCTGTTCCTCAGTGAATAGGTTCTTGTCCACAGAGGAGAAGGCGCAGGGCCTCCATGCTGCTCAGCATCACATGATCAGAGGGTCATGAAGAAACCAGTGGAGATTTCCATGTCCCACTTTGGCCTCTGCCTGTGCACTTCCCCCTCTGCATGTTCAGAGGAGACCAAAGACAGCTGGTCCATTCCTAAGAGGAGATTAGGAAGAGATGGAGGTGGAGACTGCCTGCAGTTCAGTTGACAGGACCTGGGTAAATAGATAGGGCATTTCAGTCCAAACATTCATTCATCTCACTCAGTTAACAGCAGCCCTGGGCTCTGCAATCTATCTAGTTATTCTGACTGTTGTTGTTGCAGTTCGGTCACTCAGTCGTGTCTGGCTCTTTGTGACCCCATGGACTGCAGCACGCCAGGCTTCCCTGTTCTTCACCATCTCCCTAAGTTGGCTCAAACCCATGTCCGTTGAGTTGAGTCAATGATGCCATGCAACCATGCCATCCTCTGCCACCCCCTCCCCTCCTGCCCGCAGTCAGAACACCTGAACGGTATTCTGACGATAGGCCAGCTTAAGACGCCTTTTGCTTTTCCATGGACAATTCCAGGAAGCCCAAAGTTACAGGCAGCATTGTTTGAATGTGCTCAGCACACCCAGCTGTCTAGCTTTGCACCAAACGGGCTCATCTTGGCTTAGTCAAAGGAGCCATAAACAGACAGAAATGCAGTTGAAAATTATATTTAGCATTACATATGCTTCAGGCGAAAGCAGCCTTATAAAAAGCAATGCCAGGAGTCTGGTTTAATCCCCCTAAATGTGATTGAATCTCAAATTGTTATAGCTGGAAGGAACTGCGCATCTTCTAGAGGAAGGAATGGGGCCTGAACAGGCAACCTGGGCAGGTGAAATGCTCTTGAGCTCCCTGTCTGCAGCAGAGCCAGAACTAGGACAGACCAGTCTGAAGCTCAGGGCCACCCTCACCAGGATCTCGAGGTTCAGGCTCTTCACAGGCTTTATCTCCTTTGATCATATGTGCATGTATTGTATTGATGTCTACACAATGGTCTCTTATGTGAAGATGGAAGCTTCCTGAACTGACTTTCTATTCCTCGATGAGGAAGTGCTTGTCCAGAGAAGAGGAGGCATGGGGCATCACAGGCTCAGCATCACAGGACCAGAGGTTAGTGAAGAAACCAGTGCAGGCTCCCAAGTTTGGGGCCATTCAGAGAATGTGGAAATGCCAGGAGTCCCATCTCCGTTTACACAGAAGTGACTTGACTGCTTTTTTTTTTCTCCTTGGTGACACAGGCTCTGGGATTTAGAGTGATCTGAACTGGCTCTGTAAGAATTATTCAATGACAGACAAATACAACGACACAAAAAGGACAGCTCATGAGAGAGGTTTGTTTTGGAGGAGCCTCTGTTGAGCATTCCTGGCTTTTGTTGACATTCACAGGGATTAAGACAGAATAATGGAAACATGACTAACCCGGAAGTCTAGTCACCTCCGAGCGTGCCTTTCCTGTGGTCCCTGAATCTTGGGAGGGTTGAGATGTGGGTGGGGTCCCCAGGGAGGCAGCCAGGCCAGCATACCTGCCCTGACCTACACCCAAGGTGGTGGGAGCATTGGAACTCTGCCCAGCCTGCCGTACACTTGGGAAAGTCACATCCTCCCTCGGAACCCCTCTCCCAGGCTGTGGGAGAGCTGAACCACAGAAGCAGTTTTAAAGCATTATAACTGCTATTGTTGTGGTTATTACTAATATTCTTTGCACCAGCAGCAGCCTGTCTTCAGAGGGAAGCAGAAGCTTAATCCATAGAAGGGATATTCTTTCTGGAATGACTTTGATGGCTGTGATCCCTCACCACCCCCAAACCGGGTCTGCCCAGGTCCCTGGAGCAGTACCCATCCATTCTATGGGGCAGAGTCTGAGCAAAGGGCTGGTCCAGAGGGGCTCTTGTATTTCACCTTTTATTTCTGCTTCCTTATAAATCTGTTCTCTACGCAAGTACCTTCTGACACATCCCCGGAAAAGCGAGCACATCCAAGCACACAGGGGCAAAGTGAGCATTGCCATCCAGATGCCATGAGAAGCCTCCCTGCTGCCAGCCCCTAATCCAACTGCACGGTTTCTTTTAAGGGTCATGGCTGAGAGGCAAAACTGGAGAAGATTTCATTGTTGTTATGTATAAAATGTCTTGGAATTTCTAAACAGCTATTTGGTAAAAGGATATCTGTCTAACTGAATACAAGACAGAAGTTGACAGAACAGCCTCCCTTTTAAACTTTCTATTTTGTATTGGGGTATAGCTGATTAACAGTGTTGTGATAGTTTCAGGTGGACAGCAAAGGGACTCAGACATATGCACGTATCCATGCTAACCCAACTCCCTAGTCATGCAGACTGCCACATAACATTAAGCAGAGTTCCATGTGTTATACATGTGCTGGTTATCCATTTATAGTGTAGCAGTGGGTACATGTTGATTCCAAACTCCCTAACTATCCCTTCCTCCCATCTCTCTCCATAAGTTTGTTTCCATAAGTAACCATAAGTTTGTCTCTAAGTCTGTGAGTCTGTTCCATGACAGTCCCTTCTTTAATATTGATAAGTGAAATTGAAAGTCACTCAGTTGTGCCCAATTCTTTGTGACCCCATGGACTATACAGTCCATGGAATTCTCCAGGCCAGAATTCTGGACGGGGTAGACTATCCCTTCTCCAGGGGATCTTCCCAACCCAGGGATCAAACCCAGGCCTCCCTCATTGCAGGTGGATTCTTTACCAGCTGAAGAATGATGTCAAATAGGTTCCCTCCTCGGTTCATCTCTGGTCATTCCCAGTGCCAAGTTCCACTAGGTCCAATATCTTCCCTTTGGGTGAGAACATTCATTGGCAGATGCTGGACCAGGGCATTTTCCCCTTCAGCATTTTACTTTTTTTTCGTCATCTGGTGTGGAAAAAGAATGAGGTCTTTGATCATGATTTAATATGACAAAGATTTTTCTCAGTAGTAATGGGAAGGGCAGTAATACTTGAGTTCCCCAAGTGCCATGGATTTCTCCCCATCCTAAGAGATAGTGAAGGACAGGCAATCCTGGCATACTGAAGTCCACGGGGTCACAAAGAGTCAGACATGACTGAGCGACTGAACAACAGCAACGGTCTTTAAAGTCACTTGAGTCCAATAATTTGTAGATGCAAATTATAAGCCCTTTTCTCTAAATGCCATGTCTCTCTCTCAGCATCCTGCACTTCTGATGTTTCTTACCCAAAATATGATTTTTACCAAATCCTAAGAGGTTTTACAAAATAACCACTTAGATTTGTGTGTGGTTATTTTCCTGAAATATCTTAGGTACCACTGCCTTAAAATAATCTCAAACACAAGCAAGGAGGATGCTAAGTGTGATTTCCCTGTTGTTTCAGAATTTTGGCCAAGCTCCCAGAGGAAGCTGATAAGGAAGGGTGTTAATTGCCTGCAAATGCTAAGAGAAGATGCCAGAGCTTTTAGGCAAAATTTGCAAAATGGAAATTCAAAATACAGCTCGGCCACCTTTAACTCCACACTCTACTTGTAGAGTATACCAAAAAAGAGACTGTGAAATTAGGAGTGAGCGCTTTCTCTGGGGAGAGTAACTGGAGTGCCAAGTGCCTCCTTTGGGGGTAAGAAAACAGGGCTGGGAGGGAGAGCTCCTTGTGCTGCTCCCGGGGGAAGCCCTTCTTGGGGGAAGTGCCCATCCACCCCAGGCTGTTCATAAGAAGCAGAAATCTGCTGGCCTGCCTCTTGGTTCTTATAGAATCTGCCATGCTTAGCTGGAGTGCTGGGCCTTAAGGACCAGCGTTCGACTCCTGGAAGCATTAGACTCCTAGGGAGCATCTAGATTCTTTCCAGGACAGAACAGAGTCCCTGCTCCCATCCTAAGGCTCTCTCCAGCCCTGTGGACTCAATACAAAATAATTGACTTTTGAGTCACATTGATAAAGACCCTGCTCTTGTTGAGGCAAAAATTATTAGGCAGGTAGTGTAGGAAATCTGAGACTTCAGCCTGTTTCAATAAACATCCCACTCCATTAACCTAAGGCTTTGTCCTAGGAATGTGTCCTTCATCTGATAAATTATTACCACTCAGATCCAAGAAAGGGTAGTAATTAACTTCTGTTCCATATGCCTGAGGGGAAAACAACTGATGATCATCGATCTTTAACCTATACATCTGGTCCATTGTAAAATGGCCAGTGGTCTTGAGTAAAGGTTGCAGGATGGTGACTTAATGTCTAAGAAAACAAGAATCCAAGAATCAAAAGAAGCCATGAAGATGTCAAGTTAAACCTTTAAGCAAATTAGTTAGAAGTGTAAACTTTAAGTTGGTTGGTTAGAAATACCATATGTTAAAAATAAGAACCAATCAAAAGTGTTCAAGTCAATACTAGGAAGGATATAAATTGCTATCAGTTCAGTAGCTCAGTCTTGTCCGACTGTGACCCCATGAACTGAAGCAAACCAGGCCTTCCTGTCCATCACTAACTCTTAGAGTCCACCCAAACCCATGTCCATTGATTTGGTGATGCCATCCAACCAACTCATCCTTTGTCGTCCCCTTCTCTCCTGCCTTCAATCTTTCCCAAAATCAGGGTCTTTTCAAATGAGTCAGCTCTTCGCAGGTGGCCAGAGTATTGGAGTTTCAGCTTCAACATCAGTCCTTCCAATGAACACTCAGGACTGATCTCCTTTAGGATGGACTGGTTATATCTCCTTGCAGGCCAAGGGACTCTCAAGAGTCTTCTCCAACACTACAGTTCAAAAGCATCAATTCTTTGGCATTCAGCTTTCTTTATAGTCCAACTCTCACATCCATATATGGCTATTGGAAAAACCATAGCCTTGAGTAAACAGAACGTTTGTTGGCAAAGTAATGTCTCTGCTTTTTAAAATGCTGTCTAGGTTGGTCATAACTTTTCTTCCAAGGTGTCAGTTCAGTTCAGTCACTCAGTTGTTTCTGAATCTTTGTGACCCCATGAATCGTAGCATGTCAGGCCTCCCTGTCCGTCACCAATTCCAGGAGTTCACTCAGACTCACATCCACTGAGTCAGTGATGCCATCCAGCCATCTCATCCTCTGTCATCCCCTTCTCCTCCTGCCCCCAATCCTTCCCAGCATAAGTCTTTTCCAATGAGCCAACTCTTCGCATGAGGTGGCCAAAGTACTGGAGTTTCAGCTTTAGCATTATTCCTTCCAAAGAAATCCCAGGGCTGATCTCCTTCAGAATGAACTGATTTCATGGCTACAATCACCATCTGCAGTGATTTTGGAGCCCCCTGAAAGAAAGTCTGCCACTGTTTCCACTGTTTCCCTATCTATTGGCCATGAAGTGATGGGGCTAGATTCCACGATCTTAGTTTTCTGAATGTAGAGCTTTAAGCCAACTTTTTCACTCTCTTCTTTCACTTTCATCAAGAGGTTCTTTAGTTCTTCACTTTCTGCAATAAGGGTGGTGTCATCTGCATATCTGAGGTTATTGATATTTCTCCCAGCAATCATGATTCCAGCTTGTGCTTCTTCGAGCCCAGCAGGCTTCCCTTGTAGCTCAGTTGGTAAAGAATCTACCTGCAATGCAAGAGACCTGAGNAACTTCAGCTTCTTCAGTGTTACTGGTTGGGGCATAGACTTGGATTACTGTGATATTGAATGGTTTGCCTTGGAAACGAGCAGAAATCATTCTGTCGTTTTTGAGATTGCATCCAAGTACTGCATTTTGGACTCTTGTTGACCATGATGGCTACTCCTTGAGTCCGTTAGCTGAACTCCTTGAGTCTGTTAGCTGAACTTAATTTCCTCTTCTCTAGCGTGTTCTGTTGTATGACTACACCATGTACATCCATACAGTCCTTTTGAAATTCTAAATTGTTACCAAGATGGGGCTGTTATGAATGATGCTCTTTTGGGCCTTTTTGAATGTGTTGCCTGGTGAACACATGCTAAAAGTTTCTCTAGAGTTTAAGGGGTGAAATTCCTGTTTCTAGAGTCTTAAGGACACTAGCTTTTACCATGTAAGACACAATTGTTTTAAATGTTATTGTCGTTAATTCAAGTTGCTAAGTCATGTCCAGCTCTTTGTGGCACCATGGACTGTAGCATGCCAGGCATCCCTGTCCTTCGCTATCTCCCAGAGTTTGCTCAAATTCATGTCCATTGAGTCAGTGATGCCATCCAACTTTCTCATCCTTTGTCGCCCCCTTCTCCTCCTGCCGACAGTCTTCCCGTATCAGGATCTTTTCCAGTGAGTTGGCTCTTTGCATCAGTTAGGCAAAGGATTGCAGCTTCAGCTTTAGCATCAGTCCTTACAATGAATATTCAGGGTTAATTTCCTTTAGGATTGACTGGTTTGATCTCCTTGCAGTCCGAGGAACTCTCAAGAGTGTTCTCCAGCACAGTTGAAAAGCATCAATTCTTTGAAGCTCAGCCTTCTTCATGGTCCACCTCACACATCTTTACGTGACTACTGCAAAAACCGAAGCTTGGACTATTCAGACCTTTGTCACCAAAGTGATTTTTAATATGCTATCTAGGTTTGTCATACTTTCCTTCCAAGCAGCAAGCATTTTTAATTTCATGGCTGCAGTCACCTTCCTCAGTGATTTTGGAGCCCAATAAACAAAATCTGCCACTGTTTCTACTTTTCCCCTATCTATTTGTGTTAAAGTGATGGGACCAAATGTCATGGTCTTTGTTTTTTGAATGTTTAGTTTTAAGCCACCTTTTTCACTCTCCTCTTTCACCCTCATCAAGAGGCTCGTTAGTTCCTCTTCACTTTCTGCCATTAGAGTGGTATCATTTGCATTTCTGAGGTTGCTGTTTCTCCTGGTAATCTTAATTCCAGCTTGTGATTCATGCAGCCTGGCATTTTGCGTGAGGTACCCTGCATGTAAGTTACATAAGCAGGGTGTGACATGTGACCTTGACGTACTCCTTTCCCTGTTTTGAAACCAGTCTGTTGTCTTGGGTCTGGTTCTAACTTGCTTCTTACCCTGCATAAAGATTTCTCAGGAGACAGATAAAGCAGTCTTATATTCCCATCTCTTTAAGGATTTTCCAGTTTGTTGTGATTCACTCAGTCAAAGGCTTTAGTGTGGTCAGTGAAGCAGAGGTAGGTGTTTTTCAGGAATTCCTTTGCTTTCTCTATGATACCCAGCGGATGTTGGCAATTTGATTTCTGGTTCCTCTGCCTTTTCTCAGCGCAGCTTTTATATCTGGAAGTTCTAGATTCATGTATTGTTGAAGCCTAGCTTGAAGGATTTTGAGCATTACTTTGCTAACATGTGAAATGACTGCAATTGTATAGTAGTTTGAATATTCTTTGGCATTCCCTTTCTTTGGAACTTGGATGAAAACAACCCTTTTCCAGTCTTGTGGAAAACACCAATACTGAGTTTTCCAAATTTGCTGGCATATTGAGTGCAGCACTTTAACAGCATCATCTTTTAGAATTTGAAATAGCTCAGCTGGAATTCCATAACCTCCACTAGCTTTGTGTATAGTAATGTTTTTAAGGCCCACTGAACTTGACACTCCAGGATGACTGGCTCTGGGTGATTGACCACACCATTACCCAGGTCATTAAGGACTCTCTGTATTCTTGCCACCTCTTCCTAATCTGTTTGCTTCTGTTTTAATGTGGTTTTACCGAATTTCGTCCCCACCAGCAGTTTGAGCGTACCAACCGTTGTTCCTTAAACTCATCAAATGCATGGTATTTTCAGACTTTCAGTTTTCATCAGTCTGAGCGGAAATGTTTAATCTTGCATTTTAACTTGATGAGAATGAAAAGTAACCTGATTTTTTTTTTAACTTCTGGTTGTGAGTTTCAGGATTATACACAAATCAGAGATTTCTTGAAATAAAATTCTCCGATCCAGCTCTTCCACACTGTCCCCTTTGCATGTTGGTATTATACCATGAGTTCTTTGACAGTGCAAAGAAAGACACATTTAGATGATTTGAAACAGAGTAAGTCAAGATATTATGCTATAGGAGCTTTCATTCTTTCATTCTAAGCTTTCATTCTTAGTTTCAAGTTTGATTAAGCATTAGTCTGAGTGCGTTCTATTTACTCTGTTTCTAGTAACTATTATAGAAGTGTACTGAGAAACCACCAGGCATGTCTGTCATCCTATACACTAAATATTAGTAAAATTTAATTAAAAAAAAAGATGAAAAGTAAAAATAGAAGGTTAAGTCTTTTCCTCTAACATTACAACACTCCCAGGTGAGCCTATTCACATTTGAGACCATTGAATACAGAACAAGCCAGAACATGGAGCTCTGGAGTTGAGAAACAGGATTATTTTACCTTTATTGTGATAAAAAATAATTATCACTGGGGGGAAAAAATAGGAAAGAAACTCAAGGAAAGATTTTTTCATGGAGTAGGAATAGAAAAAAATATTGTGGTCAGATAGTTTAAAAAAAAAAATATATATATATATATATATATATATAGTGGATAAGTCCTAACAGTTTTTTTCTCTATGCTCATTACAAAATACTGTCTATATCTTCATAAAGAAAATGTTAATCAGTGAGGTCATGTTAAGTAGCTATTGTGAGCTCCTATGAACTGGCAGCTTATGTGAATGCTGAAACATTTCTTAAAATACTTTTTTTGCAGATCATCTCACCATCTGAGAGATGGTTGGTTTTTGTAGGAAACACTGTCTTCAGTATATGTTCTGTCATTTGTGTAAATGCTGTGAAAGTCTGCCTCTTCATAAGGCATTGAATTTTTTAAAATGGCTAAAATTAAGGTTCTTCTGAAACGTCAGTAGCATGAACCTTTGCATTGTTTTGTTTTTACTGATTATTGGGTTTTATAAACCTAGAAACAGCAAGGATAAAGAGGATTAAGCCTTTATTTGTCCAGAGTTAGTGGTTTGGGCCCTGATTCTCACATGGCCTTGGTATATACAAATGGGATAGAAAGTTAAGGACCTCAATTGTATTATTTTTAAAATCAGAAGAAAAAAAAAAAAGTCAGTATCAGAGAGGTAAAGTCTAGGTAATAAACTGCTCATAGTTGTAGAAGAGTAAAATGTTTATGCAAACTTTATATAATTTGTGATTAAAGAGGAATTAGAATTTAAGTAATTTCTGGGGCCTAATATTGTACTATAGTAATATTTTAGTAATTTATGGGACATATTTATAAGTACCATAAGGACCTTTTTAAAAGCACTTAATCTGTTCATCTGTGACATAAACATATAAAAGCCATTCTGTTTTTCATCTTTCTCTGCTGTAAACATGTTTGTGATGGGTAGAAACTGCTACAGATCAGTTTTGTTAGTTCTTGTATGCAAGACAGATTGTCAGATCTCACCAAGTAGCTCCTTACAGCGCTGAGTAAAGTTTGGTCTCTTATCACCTTTGTACATAGTGAAAGCGCTTCTAATTTTTAAGATGTTTCCAGTGTTCATGTTCCACTTAGTCTTGGGGATTCACCATTCTTTTAGTTGTTTGAAGAGCTGTTTCAATGCTTATGTCCCTCTGTTTTAACTGGTGGGACAACATTTGCTTTATTTTTATGTGTTGCTTGTTACTTGTTTTCATTTGTGAGTTGAGAATAATTTTCATACAATCATAAAATTGCAATCTTAAAGGCGTATAGGCAAGTGTCTAGTCATTACACACAGATTTGAAAACTACCAAGAAGTGAACTGGAGACTGGATTAAGGCTAGTGAATTAATGGGCAGAACCCTACCATTTTCACACTAGTTTTTCACCAGTGTGTGTTTCGATAAATGGAAGTTATACACACATTGGATATCGACCTTGAGCAAATAAATTAAACCTCAGCAAATAGAAATATTAACACAACAGACTAAAGTATATTAAAGTAGATGTTGTATTTGTGACCCCATGGACTGTAGCCCACAAGCCTCCTCTTGTCCATGGGATTCTGTAGGCAGAAATACTGGAGTGGGTAGCCAAACCCTTCTCCAGAGAATCTTTCCTACCCAGGGATCCTTATCTCCTCCAGCCCCCACATTGGCAGGCAGATTAAGTACTTAGCATAGTGCCTGGCTTGCAGTTAAGTGCTCTTTTGTTTTTCTTGAAGGTGAAGGTGAAGTCGCTCAGTCGTGTCCGACTCTTTGCGACCCCATGGACTATAGCCCACCAGGCTCCTCAGTCCATGGAATTTTCCAGGCAAGAGTACTGGAGTGGGTTGCCATTTCCTTCTCCAGAGGATCTTCCCAACCCAGGGATAGAACCTGGGTCTCCCGCACTGCAGGCAGACACTTTAACCTCTGAGCCACCAGGAAGCTAGCCTTTTGTTTTTCTTAATCTTTATTTATTTGGCCGCATCAGGTCTCAGTTGAGGCAGGCGTGATCTTTGTTGCCGTGTGCAGGCTCTGAGAACTGGGGTTCAGTAGTTGGTTTGCATTGGGCTTAGTTGCCCCGTGGCATATGGGCTCTTGGCTCCCTGACCCCAGGGATCAGAACCGCACCCCCTGCACTGGAAGGCGGATTCTTAACCCCGGACCATCAGGAGCCCCATTAGTGCTCTTTTTATGGATGTTGACTTGATGAATTGTAGTTTGCTCTCATTTTAAATAATGGTTGGTTTTGTTTTATTGTGCTTTAAGTCTCCATTGGTTATTTTCAAGCACATGCTGTCTGAAATGAGTGGGACCTTCAAAGCTTGAAAAATTGTCCTCTTTTTAGAAGTATTTTGGTTCAGTTGGTTTTCAGTTACCAGGAAAGGAGATCCAGGTATGTAACAGAGAGAGGATATTGGATCAAACACATCCACATACAATCTTCTCCCTCCTGAAACTGCACTTTGTATGACATTAAAGGAGTCTGAGGGCTTCCCTGGTGACTCAGTGGTAAAGAACCTGCCTGCCAACACAGGAGACGCAGGTCTGATCCCTGGGTTGGGAAGATCCTCTGGAGAAGGAAATGGCAACCTACTCTAGTATTCTTACCTAGGGAATTCCGTGGACAGAGGAGCGTGGCAGACTACAGTCCACGGGGTCACGAAGAGTTGGACTTGACTTAGCAACTAAACAGTAGCAACAGCAGAGGAGTCTAAAATACAGAATGGAATTCTTTTCCACAAGGAAGAGAGTTCAGAGACAGCCGTAAGTATGAATGAAAGGTAATAAAACAGACATAGACTGGGAGTTTACAGAACATAGCCACACCCAGTTGTCAACAGAGAGGGATACTGACCAGAAGCAAACCAGAGGCTTTAACTGCCTTGTTCCTGCAAGGCCTGAGCTAGGTTTGAGCTGCCCAGGCTGGCCTGAAGCAGGTTGTTCCCTAGAGAACTGACTCAACAGAAAAGACCCAGTGATGTGTGTAGTTGTGGACTCCCCAAGGGAAAAATCAGTTCACCATTATTTCATCTGTTGTTGAACTCAACACTCAGCATGCCTAGAGCCATGTGTACTAACGCTCATGTGGACAGCCCAAATAATCCTCAGTTCAGTTCAGTCGCTCAGTCGTGTCCGACTCTTTGCAGCCCCATGAATGGCAGCACACCAGGCCTCCCTGTCCATCACCAGCTCCCGGAGTTCACTCAGACTCACCTCCATCGAGTCAGTGATGCCATCCAGCCATCTCATCCTCTGTTGTCCCCTTCTCCTCCTGCCCCCAATCCCTCCCAGCATCAGAGTCTTTTCCAATGAGTCAACTCTTCGCATGAGGCATGAGGAAAGCTAAAGGAAATTCACTGAAAGAACTGAGGAAATTGATGATCAGGAAATAAAAAAAGAACTACAATGAAACTGTCAATATTCCTCAGATGATTGAGATGTTAGGCCCATGAAACAAGAACAACAGTGGTGCCTCCAAAGAAAGGGGTGGGCGACGAGAGAAAGAACAAATTGAGAAGAAAATGAGGAAAGCTAAAGGAAATTCACTGAAAGAACTGAGGAAATTGATGATACAGGAAATAAAAAAAGAACTACAATGAAACTGTCAATATTCCTCAGATGATTGAGATGTTAGGCCCATGAAACAAGAACAACAGTGGTGCCTCCAAAGAAAGGGGTGGGCGACGAGAGAAAGAACAAATTGAGAAGAACAAATAGTGTTTGAAAATGACTGATTATAGCTGAAGTAAGCCTAGTAGAAGGACTAGAAGATAAAATTTTTTGTTAAAAGTAAAAAGTAGAAACAAAATTTTTTTAAAAAGCAATAGATGGAAAGTACAAGGGAAAGGTTAAGAAAATTAGATGATCAATCCTGAAAGTTCCAGTCTGCCACAGAATTTCACAAAGTAGAAAAGAGTCATTGAGGAGAATAAGTTATCAAAGTAATAACACAGGAACATTACCCTGAAGTTTAAAAAAAGAAAAAAAGTCGTTTGGGGCCTTTTTAAAGGTCAGTTGAGTGAAAGATACTCATTCCATTTAGTGAAATTTCAGACTATATGGGTTAGTTGTTTAGCGTTTTAACCAGTTGTACTGCAAGAAATTTGTGGATGGTATGGGAAACAATGTGTTGGTTTCTTAGGAAGTTAAGCAAATAAAAAGAAATTCAGCACAAAACATAGTACAAGAAAAGTAATTATAGAACATTGCTTGACTTAATTGTCAACAATATTTACAAAAAGTTAATACAAGCATTTTATTTTATTTTTCTATTTTACATATATGTTTGGGGGGGATTACATGACTGTTTTTGAAACACCAAGGTGTTTACTTTTGTGTATGTGTTGGTGGAAAGAAAAGAACAGTGGACAAGGAAGACTCCCAGACCTGCTTTCGTTGCTGTGGGTCCTTGGCCAGTGACACGCCCTCTTGGTACAGTATTGTCCTGTGGCTTGCAGTAAGGGATTACCACCAGTTTAGTGGCGCAAACAACATGGATTTATCATCTTTACTTCCAGAGGTAAGAAGTCCAGCTCAGGCTTCATGCTGTAATATCAGTGCATTACTCCACATCTTCTTTGTTCAGTTCACAGTCATTTCCTGAAGTTAGCTCTTCTTGTTTAGTTGCTGAGTCATTTCTGACTCTTTTCGACCCCCTGGACTCTACCCCCCGGGCTCCTCTGTCCCTGGGGTTTCCCAGTCAAGAATACTGGGAATGGGTTGCCATTTCCCTCTCCCGGGGATCTTCTGACCCAGGGATCAAACTCGTGTCCCCTGCCTTGGCAGGCGGGTTCTTTACCACGGAGCCGCCAGGGGAGCCTACTGCATATGAAACTGTGTAACTCAGACTGGGACTCGAGCCAGGGCCTCCAGCCTGGCCAAAACCCACAGTCTCCGACCGAGATCACACGCCTGATTTCAGGACTTAATGAAGCTGAGGTTCTTGGTTGTCTCATCGCAGAAATAATTCAGTAAGAAACAAAGTGATAGGTAAAAAATGGATTCATTTAGTGAGAAACATACTCCACCGACAGAGTGTGGGCCATCTCGGAAGGTGAGAACATCCCCGAGATACGGCCTGGTTAGTTGTTATGGGTTGGCGTGGGAGGATTATCCCCACTATTTCAGGGAGGGGGTAGCGGGATTCCCAGGAATTGGACCACTGCCCACTTTGATTAGCCTTGAAACTGTCATGGCATAGAGTGTCAGTTAGCTTGCTGATGTGTTACAGTGAGCATACACTGAGGTTCAAGGTCGAGTGAAGGTTGACTCGTCTGCCGTTTTGTGCCTGTTTGGTTCTAATCAGTTTATGTCGTGTTCTCAGGCTTTATCATTCTTCTGATGTTCGCGCCGTGCCCCCTTCCCTCCTATTGCGTGCGCATGCGTGCGCTCACACTCACCCCCATATACATATGCATACATGTACAGGAACAGTCTCAGGTGGACGTGTGGTAGCAGAAACTAGTGTAAAGACCTCAGCACTCTTGAGATGGCAGAATATATCACTAGTACTTAGAAAAGCTGTTTTCAGGCTTGTTTTGAAGCCTGTTTTGACTTTCAGTTTTCTATTTGCAGTGTGTGGCTTAAACCAGACACTAACTGAAGAGAAGAGGAGATCATTGTTCACTTGAGGTTTCTCACTGAAAGATGAGAGCAGCCAATTCCTTCAGTTTTGCATTGAGCAGTTCTGCCCTTGAAAAGATCACTGTAAGCTCACCTTGAGATTCCCTATCAAAAACAAATTTGGGGGCCTCCTGTGAACTCCTCATCTGTTTCCAACTTTGAAATGTATACTAGGTGGGAAAAGGCTGTTTCTCTGCTAAACTCTGAAGGGCCAAATGAAGACAGCACTGCACTTAGGACCGAATTTTGACTGTGTTACCAGCAGCCCACCTGTGTGTAAATATTGAAATATGAAATCCCTTGCCTTCCTGTACTTTGACTTAGGTCTCACTCCCTGTTCATAACGCTAGCTGGGTGTTTGGATTTCTCTGTGGTGATTGAGGACTCACCTCTCATCTTCTGCAGAATTGGCTCTTACATAAGCCTCTTCACCTGAGGACCACTGCCAGTGTTCCAGCGAGTGCACACACTCTGGAAACCAGAGAAGTAGAATTACCATTTATTATTCCCAGAGTGTATCTTCATACCGTACAAGTCGGCATACTGAAGAGGTTTATTATTTTCTGAAATTTTGGCAGATTTTTTTCCTTCAGTTTTTGCAGTCTACTCCTTGCTTCTCTCCATTTTTCTTACTTATCAAGGATCAATACTAATTCTGTCATATTAATTAGAGATTTTTGGTTATGATCTTAGAAACCAAACTCCCATAGGTGGTATTATCAGTGCATAGAGTACCCACAGGAAAGCTGGATCTGGCTACTTAAACATTTGTTTAAGAAAAAGAAACATTTGTTTAATAAGAATCCCCAAGACCTGGGGCTTCTCAACTCTCTTTCTTGATTCTTTGCACATTGGGTTCTTACTTTCTGATGAGAGGTGGGTGGTCTTTTTACCATGGTTGCCCTCCGCTCCAAGCTCATCATCTCATTTTAACAACCATGAGGAGGAAAGGGCATCTCCCTGCGTGTAGTCCTTCCCGGGGAAGGATTCTGGCCCAGATTGTGTCCTGTGCACACACTGTGGTCATGGTTGTGGACTACTCTGGTTGACACCCTACCAAAATCTTAAGGTTAGAGTCAGGAAGAGGTCATTTCTCCAAAGGAAAGGAAGTGGGTTTTTGCTTCCAGAACAAAGTATGCAGAAAGAAATGGCGTATGTCCACAATAAAGACTTATGCCTATTTATGCAGGATAGAAATAAAATGTCACTTTGTTGGTCTGAATATCTATTAACTACTCTGGTAAATAGATTATATAGGGGACTGGAATGCAAAAGTAGAAAGTCAAACACCTGGAGTAACAGGCAAATTTGGCCTTGGAGTACAGAATGAAACAGGGCAAAGGCTAATAGAGTTGTGCCAAGAGAATGCACTGGTCATAGCAAACACCCTCTTCCAACAACACAAGAGAAGACTGTACACATGGACATCACCAGATGGTCAACACCGAAATCAGATTGATTATATTCTTTGCAGCCGAAGGTGGAGAAGCTCTCTATACAATCAGCAAAAACAAGACCAGGAGCTGACTGTGTCTCAGATCATGAAATCCTTATTGCAAAATTCAGACTGAAATTGAAGAAAGTGGAGAAAACCAGTAGACCATTCAGGTATGACCTAAATCAAATCCCTTATGACTATACAGTGGAAGTGAGAACTAGATTTAAGGGCCTAGATCTGATAAAGTTCTGATGAACTATGAATGAAAGTTCGTGACATTGTACAGGTGACAGGAATCAAGACCGTCCCCAAGAAAGAGAAATGCAAAAAAGCAAAGTGGCTGTCTGAGGAGGCCTTACAAATAGCTGTGAAAAGATGGGAAGCGAAAAACAAAGGAGAAAAGGAAAGATATACCCTGCATTTGAATGCAGAGTTCCAAAGAATAGCAAGGAGAGGTAAGAAAGTCTTCCTCAGTGATCAATGCAAAGAAATAGAGGAAAACAACAGAATGGGAAAGACTAGAGATCTCTTCAAAAAAATTAGAGATACCAAGGGAACACTTCATGCAAAGATGGGCTCAATAAAGGACAGAAATGGTATGGACCTAACAGAAGCACAAAATATTAAGAAAGGTGGCACGAATACGCAGAAGAACTGTACAAAAAAGATCTTCACGACCCAGATAATCACAGTGGTGTGATCACTCACCCTAGAGCCAGACATCCTGGAATGTGAAGTCAAGTGGGCCTTAGAAAGCATCACTACGAACAAAGCTAGTGGAGGTGATGGAATTCCAGTTGAGCTATTTCAAATCCTGAAAGATGATGCTGTGAAAGTGCTGCACTCAATATGACAGCAAATATGGAAAACTCAGCAGTGGCCACAGGACTGGAAAAGGTCACTTTTCATTCCAATCCCAAAGAAAGGCAATGGAATGTGAAGTCAAGTGGGCCTTAGAAAGCATCACTACGAACAAAGCTAGTGGAGGTGATGGAATTCCAGTTGAGCTATTTCAAATCCTGAAAGATGATGCTGTGAAAGTGCTGCACTCAATATGACAGCAAATATGGAAAACTCAGCAGTGGCCACAGGACTGGAAAAGGTCACTTTTCATTCCAATCCCAAAGAAAGGCAATGCCAAAGAATGCTCCAACTACCGCATAATTGCACTCATCTCACACTCTATTAAGGTAATGCTCAAAATTCTCCAAGCCAGACTTCAACAATACGTGAACCGTGAACTTCCTGATGTTCAAGCTGGTTTTAGAAAAGGCAGAAAAACCAGAGATCAAATTGCCAATATCCACTGGATCATGGACAAAGTAAGAGAGTGCCAGAAAAACATCTATTTCTGCTTTATTGACTATGCCAAAGCCTTTGACTGTGTGGATCATAATGAACTGTGGAAAATTCTGAAAGAGATGGGAATACCAGACCACCTGACCTCCCTCTTGAGAAACCTGTATGCAGGTCAGGAAGCAACAGTGAGAAGTGGACATGGAACAACAGACTGGTTCCAAATAGGAAAAGGCAAAGGCTGTATATTGTCACCCTACTTATATAACTTCTACGCAGAGTACATCATGAGAAATGCTGGGCTGGAGGAAGCATAAGCTGGAATCAAGATTGTTGGGAGAGATATCAATAACCTCAAATATGCAGATGACACCACCCTTATGGCAGAAAGTGAAGAAGAACTAAAGAGCCTCTTGATGAAAGTGGAAGAGGAGAGTGAAAACTTGGCTTAAAACATTTAGAAAACAAAGATCATGGCATCTGGTCCCATTACTTCATGAGAAATAGATGGGGAAACAGTGGAAACAGTGTCAGACTTTATTTTTTGGGGCTCCAAAATCACTGCAGATGGTGATTGCAGCCATGAAATTAAAAGACACTTATTCCTTGGAAGGAAAGTTATGACCAACCTAGATAGTATATTCAAAAGCAGAGACTTACTTTGTCGACTAAGGTCCATCTAGTCAAGCCTATGGTTTTTCCACTGGTCATGTATGGATGTGAGATTTGGACTATAAAGAAAGCTGAGCACAGAAGAATTGATGCTTTTGAACTGTGTTGGAGAAGACTCTTGAGAGTCCCTTGGACTGCAAGGAGATCTTTTCTCCTTGTATTTTGCAGCCCTCTTGTATTTTTCTCCTAGCTATTATGTCTAATGGTTTTTTATGTTTCCTTTCTCTGTTATAATGTGTTTTGCTTACTATTTGTAGAATATAAGATAATGTATCTTATATATTGCCTCCAGTGTTCATCAGACTTGGCATGAACTTGGAGTTTGTGGACACAGATAGGAGATAGTGAGCTTAGTAACTCAAGTCATCACTGTTACCTGTAAATAGATATATGAACTCTAATCATCTTGGTATGCTTAGGACTTATCCAGTCGTTACTGGAATAAAACCATGACTCACACTTGCGGCGTGTTTGTAGAAATCTTGGTAGAGTCCAGAGATAAGGAATGAAAACAGTAGAAGCAGATCCTATGAGGGTGATGGAGCTAAAGTTTGTTTCACTGCTTCCGATCTGTAAGTAGGACAAGGTCCCCACATTCCAGTTTTATTGAAGTAATTAACATACAGCATTGTGTTTGTTTAAAGCGTACAACATGATGATTTGATATATGAATATATTGTGAGATGCTTACCACAGTAAATTCAGCTGACACTCAGCACCTCATATAATTTTTTTTTCTTTTTATGATAACTTTTTAAAGATTTATTCTTAGCAACAATCAAATATGCAAGGCAGTGTTGCTAATGATAGTCACCGTGCTGTACCTCATACCCCAGGAATTAAAATTGGGAGCTTGTGCCTCCTGGCCCCTGTAGCCTGTTCCTGCCACCCCAACCCCCACCCGTCCCTAACCTCCTGCCTCTGGCCACCGCCAGTCTGTTCACTGTTTCTGTGGTGGTTTTTTTTTTTTTTTTTTCGGATTTCAGATAGCAGTGAGGCTGCGCAGGCTCATTGTTTCTTTCTGACTCGATTTCACTCAGCATCATGGCCTCCAGTCTCCTCAGTGCTGTTGTGAGTGGCAGTGTTTCCATCTTTTGTCTTAAGGCTGAATAAATTCCGTTGGTACCAGAAATTTCATTTTTTGGTACCAAATTCAAAAAATCATTGCCAGGAGTGATGTCAAGGAACTTATTCCTGGTTTCTTCTAGAGTTTCAGGGCTTCAGGTCTTGCATTCAGGCATTTAATGCATCTTGAATAGATTTGGGGATGTAGTGTAAGGTATTGGCCCCGTTGGATTCTTCGGCACGTGGTTGTTCAGTTTTCCCAGCTCTATTTATTGAAGAGACTATCTTTTCCATTGTTCCATTTCCCTGTTCATAATTTGCTTATGAGTTCCAGCAGGTTTTTTGGTGGAGTCTTTAGGATTTTCTGTAGATAATATCATGTCATCTGCAAATAGGGACAGTTTATTTTTTCCTTTCCAGTTTGGATGCCTTCGCCCCCCCTCCCCTTGCCTAATTTCTCTGCCTAGGATTTTCAATGCTATATTGAAAAAAAAAGTGCTAAGAGTGGGCATCTTTGTCTTGTTTCTGATTTTAGAGGAGAAGCTTCTCGCTTATCACCACTGAGTCAATGTTAGCTGTGGGTTTGTCACCTACAGGCATAATCATGGAAAAATATATTGTGAAAATTGCCAAGATATGATACAGAAACACAAAGTGAACAGATGTTGTTGGAAAAATGGTGCCAATACATTTAATCAATGCCTAGTTGCCACAAACCTTTAATTTGTGAAAAATGGGATATCTGTAGGGTACAGTAAAGCAAAGTACAATGAAATGAGACATATCTGTGCAGTCTTTTTTTATGTCAGTATGTTCTTGCAACATAACCTGCTTTGTTCAAGAGTATGCCATCATAAATGGATGCTGAGTTTTACCAAATGCTTTTCTTCTTTGAGATCATGTGACTTTTACCCTTCATTTTGTTAATGTGGTATGTCTTATTTTGTGATTGCAAATGTTGAATATCCTTCTGTCTCTATAATAAATCCCACTTGACTGTTGGATTCAGTTTTTTTTAGGATTTTTACGTCTGTTTTCCTCAGGATTATTGGCTTATAATTTATTTCCCTTCATGGCCTTGTGTGGTTAGGGTATCAGGATTATACTGGCCCTGTAAAATGAGTCTGGAGGTACACTCTTTTTATTTTTTTTTGGAAGACTTGGAAAGGACTGATACTGATTCCTCTAGTTCATGTTTAAATTTATTAGCTGCCCTGGGCTGTGGTGGAGCGCGCAGGACCTTTCGTGGCATCGCGCGGCCTCTCCAGATGCGGTGCGGGGGCTCAGCAGCTGTGGCGCGTGCGCTTAGCTGCTCCCGGCGTGTGGGGTCTTACTTCCCTGATGAGGGGTCAGACCTGTGCCCCCTGGATTGCCAGGTGGGTTCCCAGCCACCGGGCTGCTGGGGAAGCTCTGGTGTGTGTTCTTTTTACATGTTCAGTAGAGTTCACTGGTGCATCGCCTGGCCTGCAGTTTGTTGGGCGGTTTCCTGACTCAGTCTCCTTGCTTGCTGTTGGTCTGGTTAGATGTTGCTGCTGCTGCTGCTAAGTCGCTCAGTTGTGCCCGATTCTTAGCGACCCCATGGACTACAGCCCACCAGGCTCCCCGGTCCACTGTTTAGATGTTCTCTTTCTTCGTGTTTTGGTCTTGGTGGATTTGCGTGTTTCTAGGAAGGTACTCGTCTCTTCTGGGTTGTCCAGTTTTTTGACATGTAATTGTTCTTCGCAATCTTTGTGATTCTTTGTATTTCTGTGGTTTCAGTTGTAATGTCTCCTCTTTTGTAACTTAATTCTTTTTTTGGTAAGTTTAGAGAGTTTCCTATTTTCAAAAGTAGCTCTTTGTTTTGCTAATCTTTTCTATTGCCTTTTTATTTTATTTTCATTTATTTCCATCTTATTTCCTTCCTTTACTAACGGTGGGCTTTATTCTTTTTTCTAACTACTTGAGATATGTGTGTGTGTGTGAGTCGCTCAGTTGTGTCCAAGTCTGGAGACCTCATGGACTGTAGCCCGCCAGGCTCCTGTGTCCATGGAATTCTCCAGGCAAGAATCCTGGAATAGGTTGCATGCCCTTCTCCAGGGGATCTTCCCAACCCAGGGATCGAACCCTGGTCTCCTAAATTGCAGGCAGATTCTTTACCAGCTGAGCCACCAGGGAAGTGACTCAGCTCGTAAAGAATCCAGTTGCAGTGCAGGAGACCTGGGTTCGATCCCTGGTTTGGGAAGATCCCCTGGAGAAGGGAACAGCTACCCACTCCAGGATTCTGACCTGGAGAATTCCATGGACTGTATATTCCATGGGGTCTCAAAGAGTGGGACACGACTGAGCGACTTGAGGTATAAAGTTACATTATGTGTTTGAGTTCTGTTGTTAACGTAGTTGTTTCTGTGAACTTTTTTCTTGGTACTGCTTTTGCTGTGTCCCAGAAGATTGATTGGTATGTAATATATCCATTTTTGTCTCAAAATGTTTTTTGATTTCCCTTGGAAAAGTTTTTGAAATTTATTTTGTTCTTGGCTTTGCTGGGTGGGGCCTGGCGGGCTGCAGTCCGTGAGGGCTTTTTCGGGTCGTGGCGAGCAGGCTTCTCGTTGCGGTGGCTTCTTGGCGCCCCGGCTTCGGGTGCGTGGCTTCAGCAGCTGTGGGGGGCGGGTTTAGTCACCCTGCACCACGTGGGATCTTCCGGGGCCAGGGTGCAACCTGTGTCACCTGCACTGGCGTGATTTCTCTCTCAATTTTTTCAGTGACCTGTGTGTCAGTAGTATGTTAAGTGAGTTTTCCTCTTTTTTTCCTTGTAATTGATTCCTCATTTCATATTTTCACGGTCAGATAAGAATGCTTGATATGACCTCCGTCTTTTTAATTTTTTAATACTTGAACTGTGACGTACCATATGACCTGTGCTGTGGATTGCGCCACGTGTACTTGAGAAGAACATGTATCCTGTTACTGTTGCATGGAGTGTTCTGTAAATGTCTGTGAAGTCCATCGGATCTAAAGGGTCATTTAAGCCAGTGTTTCCTGGTTGATTTTCTACCTAGGTGATCTATCTGTATTTGAATGTGGGTTATTGAAGTCTCCTACTATGATTCTATTGCTGTTCTCCCTTCAGGTCTGTTAATATTAGCTTTATATATGTTAGGTGCTTCCTGTTTGGTGCATAAATACTTAAAAATATTCTGTCCTCTCGCTGGTTGACTCCTTTTAATGACCTGCTTTGTCTCTTATAACAATCTTACCTGTTTTGTTTGATATGAGCAGAGCTATCCCTGCTTTCTTTTGGTTTTTATTTGAGCAGAATACCTTTTTCTCTTCTCACTTTCAGTCTGTACCCTTAAAGCTGAAGTGCTCTTGTCGTTAGTATGTGGCTGAGTCTTGTGGTTTCTGTTTTATGCAGCTACTCTGCGTCTTTTGACAGGAATGTTTAATTCATTTACATTTAAAGTAATTATAGGCTTGAACTTAGTATTACCATTTTGTTGTTTTCTGGTTGTTCTCTAGCTCTTGTTTGTTCTGTTTCTCTTCCTTTGTGATTTGATGATTTTTTATAGTGCTATGCTATAGATTCATTCTCTCTCTCATGTATATCCATTGTAGGGTTTTGTTTTTGGTTTGTGGTTATTGCTGTTGCTATTGCTAAGTCACTTCAGTCGTGTCCGACTCTGTGTGACCCCATAGACGGCAGCCCACCAGGCTCCCCCGTCCCTGGGATTCTCCAGGCAAGAACACTGGAGTGGGTTGCCATTTCCTTCTCCAATGCATGAAAGTGAAAGGTGAAAGTGAAGTCGCTCAGTCAGGTCCGACTTAGCGACCCCATGGGCTGAAGCCTACCAGGCTCCTCCATCCATGGGATTTTCCAGGCAAGAGTACTGGAGTGGGGTGCCATTGCCTTCTCCGGTTTGTGGTTATGATGAGGCTTATATAAGATATCTTACATTTATCACAGTCTGTTTTAAGCAGGTGACAACTTTAGATTGAATGCATGCTAAAGGTTAATATTTTTATTCCCCCCATTTTATGTTTTTGATGTCATAATTATATATATTTTTTACTTGCATAATGTTTTAAAAATTATGATAGTTCTAGTTCTTTCTATTAATTTTGTCTTCTAATGTTTATACTAGATTTATAAGTATTTATAAATTATTGGTTTATCCACCATCATTAATTGTGTATTTACCTTTACCAGTGATAATTACACGTTAATGTGCTTTTCTGTTAGTCACTATCAGTCTTTTGTTTCAGCTTTAACAACTCCCTGTAACTTCCTTTGGTCTGTTCTAGTGATGATGAATTTCTGCGACTTTTGTTTGGCTGGAAAATTCTTTGTCTCTTCCACTTCTGAAGGACAGGCTTGCTGGTAGAATAGTCTTGGCTAATGGTTTTTTGTTTTTTTTTCTTTTAACACCTAAAATATACCTTCGCACTCGATTCTCCAACATTTCTGTAAGGGATGGAGGATTACTTTATATGTAACAAGTTCCTTTTTAAAAATTTTTTTTGGGGGGATTCTTGCTCCTTGTGTGTGTATCTGTATGTCTTTTAAGGTTTGGCAGTTTAATTGTAATATATCTCAGTGTGGGTCTTTTTATATTAATTTATTTGCAACTCTCTAGGTTTCCTGCATCTGGATATCTGTCTCTTTCTCCAAGGTTTCAGGTTTTTCCGCCAGTATTTCTTCAGATAAGCTTTCTGCCTTTGTCGTCTTCTGGCGCCATATAACGCGCATATTGGCCTGCTAGATTTTGTCTCTTGCTCATTAATCTATCTTCACTTTTTCTTCTTTATTTTTTTCTCCTGTCAAATTCCACTGCACTGTCTTTGCGTTTGCTGATCCGTCTTTCACATGAGCTTGTCTTTCGTTGACCCCTTCTGTTGAATTTTTGAGTTTAGTAATTGTGTGCTTTCAGCTTTGTGATTTCTGTTCGGTACTTACATTTTCTGTTGCTGTTAAAACTCTCAGTCTTTTCCGGTGCTGCCCTCCTGATGTCAGCCAGCGTCTTTATGACTTTCATTCTGAATTCATTAGCAGGTAAATCGCTTATCTCCATTTTGTGAGGTCTGTTTTTTGGGTTTTATTTTGTCCTTTGGGACATGTTGCTTCATTTTCCTGGACACTCTGTGTTGGTTTCTTTGGTGCGTTTTATGCTGTCTCTTCCAGGTGTGATGTGCTGGCCACGTGCAGGAGCTGAACGTTATCCTCAGCCTGGTCCAGGTTCTTGGTTGGCTCTCAAACCTAGCGATTGTCCAAAGCCACCTTCTTTGTTGCTGAGGGTGTGCCAAAAGCTATCAGTGTTCACAGGGGAGGATCTCAGTCAGCACCTTGCAGTCACCTGGATGCAGGCAAACTGGAAGTCAGACCCTCCGGCAGCATCTTCTGAGCCACAGAAAAGCCGGGAGCTAGGGATCTGTGTTCCCTATGCACTGAGACGTTGCGGTGATAGCTAGGGAAGAATTAGTCGATCGCTTTCATGTTCCGGGACCCACGACCTGGAGCCCAGCTGGCCACCAAAGCCAGCCAGTCAAAAAATGTGTCCCCTGGGAGACACTTAGGGGCCTGGAACAGGCAAGAGGAAAACTGTGGAGATGGTGCCCACTGGCCTCGTTTCTGAGCAGTATCTTAATCTGTCTCTGTGTGTGCTAAATTAGAAGCTTGACCCCCAGGTAGCAGCTTTTAAAGTATGCAAGTAGACCTCCCCTCGGGAAGGACTTGCGAGATGGGCAGGCCTGACTGCTGCCTGTGCCGAGTGAGCCCTGTGGAGTTCGCAGGTTCAGAAGTGTTTCTTTGTTTGCTACAGTGAATAGGCTCTTCTTTTTGATGGAAACTGTGGATTAAAACACATTCTTTGGTGGCTAGGTTGTTGTTTTTAATGAGAAAAACCATTCAACCCAATGGCTTTCTAAATAATTTAAACACACACACACACACACTTTAAAATAGTGTTTAAGAGTTCAAGAGGTTAACTAATGTGAATATAAGGTGGGAACGTGAGCGCTGGCCGAGAGATTCCAAGTGAGGGATTGCCAGAGTTTCTTGGATTTGAAGGGAGTGTTAAAACATAGCATACTGCTTTTCAAGTATTATCAGATGAGTTCCTGTATTTAAAGTGCTTAGAAATAATATGCCTGGCATATAGTAATACTCTTAAGAATTGCCCATTGTTTTAAAATATTCAGCTGTAAATCTTCAGAGTCAGTATTTCTAAACCATTGAGCCACTGATATCACTGTTAGCCTTGAACGTTCTTGGACCTGCCCCAAACTTGGTGAATCCGAAATTCTGCAAGGAGAGGTCAGCAGCCTGTGTTCTAACAAACTCTCAGAGATTCTGATGCTCAGTAAAGCTTGCTTTCCTAACAGCCAGCATAAAAGCTGAGGCAGTAATGACGGTGCAGCTACTTTCTGGGAGATAGCATTATTGTGACGTAAAAGCGAAAAACCCAACAAAACAGATAAGTAATTTTCTTGTGTGGAAATATAAATGCACTAGAATTTTCATCTTTTTTTTTAAACATCTTCCATATGTGGTAGGTCCTTCAGAAATATTTGGTCATACTATTGGATAAGACAAACAGTTTTTAGAGAACTGAGCTGACATTGTTTCTTTAAAATCCTTTTATTCAGCAGCCATTGTCCAATGTGTCAGGCACAGCTGTGGTCAAAGAAGAACTCTTAGCATGTAGGAGAGTCCAGCTGTGGGCAGATAAATTATAAGCAGTATTTTTAAGCGTTAAAATTGACATAATGAGCCTTGTGCTCTAAATGCTTAGACCAAGGAACTCCCAGCAGCCTCATCTCAGAAGGGCGTGTTTGAGCTGAGTCTTAGTGAATAGGCAGTGCCGCACAGCGGGGGTTTGGGAGAGGGCATTTCATAGTTTGTTGATGTTACAGCCGTAACTGTTGCTTTCATTTTTGTGTGAGACCCACTAGTAAGATCCTTTTCCTTTACTATAAGAAACATCAAATCTCTTTTTGTATTACAGCGTTTGTGTGGCTTTCGTTAGTCATTTTCTCTCCCGGCGTATAAACTGGATGGATGATAGGATGTAGTTTGAAAGTACTGAGGGGACCATGTACGGTCAGTGGCATCATAGGAAAAGTACTGTTTGCTTTAGAAATGCCCAGCGCCTAGCGACACTGTCGATATTTCAGAAGACTAACTTAGCTTATTTCAGGGGCTCCCAAACTTTTGTTTTTGTTTCCCTTAACACTTCAGTAATTTTTTCATGGTGTTCGCAGGCCAAGAGAAATACCTCACAGGTTTATTTATTAGGTTTGGTCTAAACAACTTAGTATTTATGTTCTAAAAATTGAGCTGTCATTTGAAAAAGTTATACATAGGAAGAAAATAAATTTTTATTTCCTACCCAAATAACCGTGATTACTTACGTGTGTGCCTGTGCGGCTTTAGAGAGCTCTTCCAACTCTGGGACCAGACGGAACACCACCTCTTCTCCAGTTCCATACCCACTTCTGTACCGTACTGGACTTTGTGCACAGCAGCTGCTGAATAACTCTGCTTTGCAAATATATGTCATTGTAGAAAGTGTGTGCTCTAAGATTGGAATTTTGAGTTATCTTGGACTAGTTCACACAGCGTTGTGCATATATTAAGTATCATTGTGCTTCCCTCACACTGAAGATATCCCATGGGGCCCCTGGATGTTTGCCGACTGCTTGACACAGTTTGGGAATCATGGGTTGGGTTGCTTGACACATTCACAGGTAGGGGATTTGGTTATACTTCTCTCTCAACTTTCTTTCTCCAGGTCATAAAGTTAAGTCAGTAGTATATCTTTGTCTTTTAGCCTTCCGAATATACTCCGTCCACATGGGCGTAAGTGATTGCTGTCTTACAGCCTGAAAGTACGAGCCTTTTCCCCCTGCTCCAGATGGCAGGCTCTTGTGTTCTTCGTTCATATTTCAGGTGCGTTTCTTGAAGGACCTGAGGCTGTTCCACCTGTACTTTCACCTTAGGCCTCCTGTTGCCTCTGGAACCTGGCCTTAAACTGCTGCTCAGTGGCCTGCGTTTGTGCATGAAGCTGTGCAGAGGAGTCTTAGAGGGACTTTTAAGTGGTTAAGTAATCACTTCCTGGAAGCTATATTTGATCAATATGGGCTTCCAGGTGGCGCCAATGGTAGAGAATCCACCTACCAGTGCGGGAGCTGTAAGAGAAGCAGGTCCGATCCCTGAGTCGGGAAGGTCCCCTGGAGGAGGGCATGGCACCCCACTCCAGTGTTCTCGCCTGGAGAATCCCATGGACAGAGGAGCCTGGCAGGCTACAGTCTGTGGGGTTGCAAAGAATTGGACACGACCAAAGTGACTTATCACGCGTGCATGCACATAGAAATGTGAGGGAGGTGGGACATTTATTACTCCAAAAATGGTTAAAAAGTTAGGCCTGAAAACCATGTGACTGTGATGTTTATATATTCATAAAAAAACCATGGACTGTGATGTTTATATATTGATGAAAGTATTCATTTCAGAAAACGTGTGTTGATGCGTTGCTCTGTGCTGTGCATGGCGCTGGCCCTTGGTGGGCTGACGTTTTCTATGCCCTCTCCGTGAGGAGCACATGTGCCATCCAGTGGACATTTTAAATTTGGTGTGAGATGCAAATGTTACTTCGGTAGAGGTGAACACAAAGTCCTGTGGGTACAGAAAGGAGGAGCAGGGAACCTCAGAGCAAGGGTGTAGAGAAGAGGTGCCCAAGTTAGCCACGGAGCAGTGGGACAGGTCCTTCAGATCGAGGGCAGAGAAGTGAGGAAGTTCGATCATAGCATATTTCAGGAACTCGGAGTAGCAGACCAAAGCTTAGAATGCAAGAAAACATTGAGAGATGAGGCTGGAGAGAGAAACAGGATTTCATAGGCTTCGAGGTTTTGAATTTAGCCTGCACGTTTTGGAAAGCCATTGAGGGATTTTAAAGTGGTGCGTGCCATCAGTTTTGTCCTTTGGAAAGGTAGATCTAAATACAGGGCAAAGAGTATCAGGCAGGGAAGGAAGGCTGTGAAGCTCTGGCAAATCAGTTAGGCAGCGACTACAGCGATGTCGGTGGAAGGCAGTGGGGGCTGAAGGAAGGCTGTGCCAGTGCCGGGTGGGTGGAGAGAGTGGTAAGGGTAGCATAGAATCGCATTCCCAGATGTGCTGTGACCTGATGTTGTGAGGAGGAGGAGCAGCGAGGCAGAGCCCTCAGCCCCGGCTTGGAGTACTGCTAGGAGTGTTGCCCACCCCAGGGGGCGTGGAAAGGAGAGCCAGGCTGCAGAAGCAAGGCTACACGCTCACTTGTGGACGCCGGAGGAGATGGCGGCCCCTCCAGCATCCTTGCCTGGGGAATCCCACAGACAGAGGAGCCTGGCGGGCTGCAGTCCGTGGGTCACAGAGAGTCGGGCACAACTGAGTGACTAACACTTTACACTTTGTGAACATAGGAAGCTTGAGTATCCTGTCAGCATTCACACCGGCGTGTCCAGTAAGCAGTTGAATGTGTGTCTCATGCTCAGAGAAGAGAAAGCAGACTCACGAGTCACCAGCATAGTTAATAAGGTGAAGAAATGGGGAGGAGGGGAAAGGGACCCTCGGACACCCTGGAGGAGGCCGCTGCGCAGGGCACACAGGCACAGAGGGACGGAGCGGGCATCAGAGACGAGTGGGAGAGCAGAGAGGAGAGATCCTTGGGAAACATAGTCTCAGTATGATCCTTTGTCTGAATTTTATATTCCAGATTTTTACTTTTGTGTTGGCCTAGTAATTTTTATTTTCAAAGAAGGAACATGGGATGGTAGTGCGTGAATGATGCATATAGATAGCAGCGTTTTAAACTAAATGGGCACTGCAGTTCGCCCGTGTGTTGATGTGGTAGCTCCGCAGTGTATTTTTTAAAAACTTCAAATATATCTCTTATATATATATATATATATATATATATCTTAGAGTTAAGGAAGGAAGACAGGAAGTGCATAGTGAATTTTAGAATTGTAAGGCCTCAGAAAGAGTACAGGTAAGATTATGTTCTAATGAAAATCAGACATGAAAGTAAATGTTTATTACTCATATTTGTGACATAACCATTTTTGCTGGTACTCAGTGCATAGGTTTTTATGTAAGTTGTAGACTAGGAGGAAAACAAAATGAATTAGCGTATCTTTTTAAAAACTTATTTTACAAACTAATGAGGGAAAGAAGAGCGCCTCCCCCACCCATGTATATATCCAGCTTCAGTTGTTATTGATGGGGGAATCTTGTTTCACCTATGAACCCTCACCCCCTCTGGATAAATAAAAGCAAATTCTGGATATCACGTTTCATTGAACAAGTGTTTAGTATGTAAGAATTAGGCTCTAAGATTGAAATAACGGGGGTGGCGGTGGTGGTTTAGTCGCTGGTCGTGTCTGACTCTTGTGACCCCGTGGCCTGTAGCCCGCCAGGCCTCTCGGTCCATGGGATTCTCCAGAGGGACACGGTACTGGAGTGGGCTGCCATTCCTTTCTCCAGGGGATCTTTCCAACCTAGAGCTCAAACCCAGGTCTCCTGCATTGAAAGCAGATTCTTTTATCAGCTGGGCCACCAGGGAATCCCTGAAAAGTTTTAACGAAGCGTAGCTGACACACATTAAATGGGAAGAGATGTTTTCCCTAATCCTTCAGAGTAATACAGCTACTCATTTGTTTTAACCTTTGGGCCTTCCTTGGCCTTACGCAGAATAACAGTTAATATTTTAAGGGTGGCAGGAATTATTCAGAAGGTTGACAGTTTTAGTAAAGTTCCCTATAAGGAATAAAGAAGAATAAAGTATGTTTCCAGGAAAAACTGTGACTCTGCTGCTGACAACAGTTGAGTGCGTATCGAGTGAAGTACCGCGTTTCCTGTTTTTCTTTGCAGAGGCCTGACTCTGGAATTCCCCTGTTTGCCCATGATTTAATTCTTGTCTCTGCCCTGTGCTCTCAGTACAGCACACCAGAGAAGTGGGGTGTTCTTCACATGTCTGACGTGTGCCTGAAAAATATTTCAGTTTTGTGTCTTAAAATACTTAGTTATGCTCAGAATCTAGGTTTTTGACTCAGAAAGTAGTAACAGAAGGCTGAAGAACACCTCAGCCCGGGTCTGGATCCTGTCCTTCCTGCCTTCTCTGGAGCACTTATGATATTGATAAGCCTTCATTTTTCTTTACCTTCCGTTTCTTTTCGATCTATCACATCAGAAACTAAGCAAAATCAAGTCTTTCTCATCTTGAAGGGAAAAAATCCAGTCTGTGCTGGTTTCTTCTTCTCCCGTGAACTACAGCTATCTCCTCCCCGTTCAGAGGCCGGACTCTGTCCCATGCTCTGTGTTGGAGTTCTCAGTTCCCCGGCTCCTGGAAGCCCCTCACTCCCCTGATGTCTGGAGCTCCCGTCACTACGGGCCCAGGATCTCCAGCGTGCTGAGTAGGTGCTGAGTCCAGGGAACATGCCTCTCTTCGCCTGACCTCCCTCCAGCTCTGCAGTGTGCCACCTCATCCCCCCTTAACACTTGGAAGAACCCACATCTGACTTTGCTGCTGGCTTCTAGGCTCTTCCTTTTTGGCTCCCTTTAATGGCTTATTTTCCTCATCCAGCCTTACAAGGAGTGTTTCCTGTGCACTTTTCTCCCTGGGAAGTCTCGTCAGCTCAGAGCGCGTTATTCCGGTGACTCTTTCTCATCTCTAGTTAGCCCTTCTCGGAATCCTGTATCTGGGTATTCAGTGCCCTTGAACGTGAGGCACGCTGAATACCATTTGATAGGCCTCACTTAAATGTCTCATAGATATCTCAGATTTGGTGTGTCTTTTTTTTCTTTTTCCCATGTATTTGTTTGGCTCCCCAGGTCTTAGTTGTGGCCCGCGGGATTGTCCGTCTTCATTGCAGCGTGCGAGAGTTTTGATTGTGGCACGGGGATTCTTGGTCGTGGCACGCGGGATTGTCCGTCTTCACTGCAGCGTGCGCGATTCTTGGCTGTGGCATGGGGATTCTTGGCATGTAGAATCTAGTTCCCTGACCAGGGGTAGAGCCCAGGCCGCCTGTGTTGGGAGTGCAGAGTCTTAGCCACTGGACCCCTGGGGAAGTCCCAAATTCAGTGTGTCTTAAACGGAAT
Organism: Aepyceros melampus; assembly: GCA_006408695.1. Taxonomy (NCBI): domain Eukaryota; kingdom Metazoa; phylum Chordata; class Mammalia; order Artiodactyla; family Bovidae; genus Aepyceros; species Aepyceros melampus. The sequence continues at coordinate 265,439 of SJXQ01007863.1, forward strand.
CTTTCGTCTCCTGCCAGTGCGACTCTTCCGGCAAGGCTCTCCCAGTATTATCTAATCCAGTAAATCCTATACCCTCTATTCAGATCTGAAATCTGTGCACTTTCACAACGTTTACCTTTCCCTAGTTCTCAAATCCAGTCAGCAACCAAATGTTTTTGATTTTACCTTCAGTCTGAACCTTCCATTTCTGCTACTGTTAGTTGAAATTAAGTAATCTCCTTCAACCAACATCATTATAATAACTTTTCCGTTGGTGCCCTCCACCGTGCTTTCCACTGTAGCTATCATATGCTACTGCTGCTGAGTCGCTTCAGTCGTGTCCGACTCTGTGCGACCCCATAGACGGCAGGCCACCAGGCTCCCCCGTCCCTGGGATTCTCCAGGCAAGAACACTGGAGTGGGTTGCCATTTCCTTCTCCAGTGCATGATTGTGAAAAGTGAAAGTGAAGTCGCTCAGTGGTGTCCAACTCCTAGCGACTCCATGAACTGCAGCCCACCAGGCTCCTCCATCCATGGGATTTTCCAGGCAAGAGTACTGGAGTGGGGTGCCATTGCCTTTTCTGGTAGCTATCATGGAGTAGCCTTTTAGAATCATTCTGATCATTTCATTCCCCTGGTTAACAAGCTGGGCTCCTTCTAGCCTTAAAGAAGGGAGGACTAAAACTTCTGCCTTTTTACCCTAAAATCAAGGTTAGACTAGATGTCATGAAGTAACGTCTAAAGGAAAAGTGTGATGCTCAGCTCCATAAAGTTCAAGCTGAAAAGTAGTCATTATTTTCAGATTATGAATTAGTCACCCAACATAATTACTGTGACACAAGCAGGTTGATGTCTTCCGGTCCTTTGACTCAGTCCAGTTGTCTCCTCCTGAAGATCCTGTCTCATTCAGCATGCCTGTTGTGTGTGTTTGTGAGTGCATATTACTACACCTGCTTCAGAAGCATGTCCATCTGCAAGCGCACCCGTTCATTAATCTCTCAGGAAGCGTTTCTGGGTGAGATCGCCCGTGGCCTCGGTGCACCGTGGTGACTCTTCTCTGCCTGCATCTTGCAGCAATTCAGCTGTTGGAATAACTCACGTAATGTGGATTCATGGGCCCGGTGTAGCCAAGCCCCAGACACCCCTTCTGAAGGAGAGGATGTGGATTCAGAACTGTGAGAAGTCTCGTGTATTCATGGGGCAAGAATTACATGGAAGTAGATCCTATTCTCTGAAATAGGCCAGTCCATTGCCTGCTTCAGCGGGCCCTCTGGCTGAGCCAGGGGGCACCCTCTGTACTTGGGAGCTGCAGCCCCTTCAGGCTGGTCTGCGCAAAGTCCGCAGTCCCACAGGTGCCACGAGTCCAGCGAGTATGACTGCTGGCCGTTGTCTTCGTCTGCAGACATCCCCCCTTTTCTGCTTCTGTCTGGAGTGTGCAAGAACCTGGAAGCTGCCTCCTTTACTGTCAGCCAAGGGGCATCCTGGGGAAGAAACCCCAACAGTTTATCCTGATCCGGTGTCAAGAAAGTTCGTGTCCTGTTCTGGTGCAGATGCATTTGGATGTGCTTGGAGAAACATGGTTTTCTAATAAGACGAGTTTACTGGAAGTGTAGCAGTGTATTATCGAGAAAAAATAGGCACGAAACTAGTATCTGCATGGCCTGTTCCCTTCCCTAATCCCAGAAGAGAGGCAGCACCGCTTCTCAGGGATCAGTCGGGCTTGTGCTGTAATGTCTCACATGGGAAGAGTGTGAAGGGAACTTTATTGAATTTGGTGGATAGAAGTAGACAGACTCAGTCTAGGGGCAAAATAGGGAACCAGGTGGAAGAGACTGCGCTGCGGCACTTGGCCTCCCGCCTCGAAGACGGGCTGCAGGTGCTGACTCTGTGGTCGGGGCGTCTGTGAGCTTCCTTAAGTGGCACTGCATGCAGATGGCAGGAAGGTGGTGTGTTTTGCCAAGAAATAGAAGATTGAAGAACACAGACAGAGGCTCTAGACCCGTGCTTGGCTCGCTGCCAAGCCTTTTAACCTGAAGTCTCTTCTATAGCCCCAGGGGACAGGGCCCCAAAGATGGATCGACTCTTAACCCTTTAAAAGGGGGCTTGAAGTACTTAAGTTTGGAGAAGTAAAGGAATGGATATTTACTCCTAGGCGTTACTGTTGTGTTCAGTCGTGTCTGACTCTCTGCAACCCCGTGGACTGCTGTGTATCAGGCTTCCCTCTTACCTCTCTGATCAAACTCCTGTGCACTGAGTTGATGATGTCATCCAACCATCTTACCCGCTGTCACCCCCTTCTCCGGCCCTCAATCTTTCTAGCATCAGGTTCTTTTCCAGTGAGTTGGCTCTGAGGTTGTTATAGACTGTAATACCTATTGTTACAGACTCTTAATTTATTCAGTCAGGCATTTTTGCGAGAAAAACGGAAATCATATAATACAGAGTTTCAAATTAGAAAATAACCACAAACAAAGAACTTCCCCCCAAAATTATAATGGATAAAATAATAACATATCTACCACTGAAAAAAATTCCTGACCTAGGGCTAAGGTCACTAAAGCAGAACTTGCGAGCCGCCCTTTTTTGTTCTTAAAAGTTAAATGGAACACTGCTGTTCTCACTTGCTGTCTCACTGTCTCTAGCTCCTTACCTGCTGCGGTAACAAGTGAGGTCAAAGCTTTGGCAGACTGTGTGGCCTGCAGGCTTAAAATATGTACTCTCTGGCCTACAAGAACACATGTGGATTCCTAAAGAGGATGAAGTGGAGTTATTTTCTAATACAGTGAAATATACAAGGACACAAATAACTGATGAAGCTAGGAAAATCACACGCACTCTCCCTTCCTCCTCACCCTACCCTCCTCAGGCACACAAGCACATTCAGATGTCCACATAACAGAAGCTCTAGAAATTGCAAACAAGGAACATAAGGAGAAGTATCAAAGAAAGAAGAAGCTTTCGTGCACTGTAGCAAAATTTGTTCAGCTAGAGAGGGATCCCCATATGCCATGCAGAATACTGAAAGGGAAAGTCAGTGAACCTGGAGATGGTCCAGAGTCACTGTTGAACTCTGAGATGACTTTTGGGATTCTGTGGCAATAAAACGTGGTAGAGACAGTAAAATAATACCTATTTTAGCTCTAAAACTAATGTGTGAACATGCCACTTTTGTGGTTCTATAGAAAACACATTCTAACCCTGCAGAGCTGTATTGGATAAGTTTTTAGGGTTTATCACATGCATAGCAACATTTCAGGGGATGGTGGCATGAAATACTATGTTCGGAGGCAGCCTGACCTAGTTCTGCTAGTTTGCAGCTTGCCTTAGTTTTGATGCAGGTGGCATTTTCAGGAGACGTATTCTGTTGAAAGGGAAGAAGATGGGGCTACTCAGAGTTTGCCCTGGGACACTAAGCCAGCTGTGCCCGTGGCCTTTCTCAGTCAATCACAGAATCTAAAGCGTCGTGGAAAACTTGGGTCTAATTTAACCTTCATCTCTTGAAAAGTCTTGCATGGTTCAGGTGAATACAGCAGCAGGAGGGGGGAGTGTCCCTAGTGTGGTGGAGGGCGCAGGGGTGGAGCAGGGACTGCCGCGGCCTGCAGCTGCAGTCCTGGGCGGCTGCTGGGACGCGGGTGTCAGAAATGCAGGGGAGGCGGTTTGTACCTCACAGCCAGGAGAGACCGGAAATCAGTGACTGACTAGAACCGAACCCCGCCCCCCGGGCCACGAGCTGACAGGTTCTCTCCAGCAGGAAAGGGCAGTGGCTGTGTGTCTAAGTGACAACCATCAGAACAGCCTCCGTGTTTAATGGCGAGACGGAGGACTCAGTACTTAGGTCCTCCTGTCGTCTTGGTTATGAATGATGGTTACAGATGATACGTCTACATCTTTTTTTTTTTTGGAATAAAACTTAAATGGTTATTATACAAATACATAGATGGCCAAAGTTAGATCAAATAATCTATTTTAAATTCTAAATATTATTTTGCTTTACCTTTTTTTTTTTTTTTTGGTGCATATATTTCTCTGGGGGAGTTCAGCATAGGAGATGATACCAAGATTTAGGTATTTTTCTGTCCTGGGCAAAAACATTTTTCATAGAGAGTCATTTGTGCATAAAGTATAAATCTACCAGAATAAGTTTTTGTTAACAAGACCATTTTCTGAACATTATTCCTTATATTTTAGAAGAGGCGTCGGCGGATTGACGAAGTATGATTGGAGAGCCCACGAACTTCGTGCACACAGCTCACGTGGGGTCAGGCGACCTGTTCAGTGGGATGAACTCTGTAAGTACAAGGGTGAACAGGTGGGTGGGGCCTTGGGGCGTGGTCGTATGTGCCTGTCTGGCAAGTGCCTATATTCTTGATGACTGCACTGTGCCCGCTGAGTTACAGACATTTAATACATGTACTTAATGTGAGCATGAAGAGAAGAAAATGAATAGTGGAAAAATCTCTTATTTACTTTGCAAAGCCATGTGTTTTTCTGTATTTCCTAAATTCTTTGTAGTTACATTTCTTCTGAATAACCACTTTAACATTTTTAAAGGATTTGAGTTCAGAAAGGAAGTTAACTATCGCGTGGATTCTCATGCCACCATTCCCCTCATCCCTTCCACCCCCCTACCCCCCAGCAACTTTGAGGTCAGCATTTTAGTAATATTTAATCTCCTTTTTGTTCTCTTAAGTTCAGTTGGTTGCCTTTGCAAATGTATTAGTCCCATTTACCTTACAAAGTATTAGCCTTGCAAAGGATTAGCCTTTATCTGATGTTACAATGCTTGCAATTTATTTATTACTGTAACATAAGTTCTCATGAACTTAGCAGAGGATTAAAATTTATACATATTTGCTCTTTGTTATAGAGGTTTTGGTGAACTTAAGAAGAGACTTTAGATACACTCAGTTGAACTCTAACTCCCTAATTTGCATCTAAGAGAAACAGAGAGTAGTGGAACAGAAACCAGTCTCGGCTGGGGTTTTTATCCGGGCTGTGCCTCGTCCTTGACCTGAAGCAAATGACTGTGTATCCAGAGCCGTTTCCCCCCAGGTCTCAAGTACGCACGTGTGTCTGAATGTTCCCTCAAGTGTTTAGAACCGGAGCGTCAGTGAGGCTTTCATAACACAGATACGCTGCACTGTGCGCTCACTGGACACTGTGCACAGAAAACTAAGCAGGAGAGCAGACTCGTGAAATAGGTAGGTGGGTATCCTGGATACAGCAAACAGCTTGTCACTGCAGTTCCTGGGTAAGCTAAGGGATGACATTCATAGCTTCCTGGAAAGGAAACAGCTTGTTTGTTTTAAGTCTGTAGGAAAAGTACACTGAACGGCTTTTGTGGAAATGTAAGAGGCGTCAGGTTGCTGTTAAAATACGATTCAGTAGCTTTGTTTCCTGGATCAGTGTGGAATGATGAGACCAAATGGACTGTTAACCGTTGCTAATATTAAGGTCATTGTGACAAAGATAAATAGAATGAATGGTTTCAAATTTATTATAACTGATGAATTTTAGTTTATTTCTCATCAACACATCTTCTTCCCTACTTGTGTTCATAAAAATTTAACTATGCAGGCAAAAAAGAGCTTCCCTAGTAGCTCAGCTGGTAAAGAACCCACCTGCAGCACAGGAGACCCGGGTTCAATCCCCGAGTCAGGAATGTTCCCCTGGAGAAGGGAATGGTAGCCCAGCCCAGTGTTCTTGCCCGGGACCTCTGATGGACAGAGGAGCCTATGGGCTCCAATCCGTGGGGTCGCAGGAGTCGGAAGAGCCCCAGAAGAGGAAATCTGTCCTGCCCCTGCGCCCACGTTTTCCCCTTCTGCTTGCCATGAGATGGTAGGACTGGATGCCGTGATCTGACTTTTTTTATATTGAGTCTTAAGCCAGCTTTTTCACTCTTCTCCTTCACGCTCACCAAGAAAGAGGCTCTTTAGTTCCTTTTCACTTTCTGCCATTAGAGTGATATCATCCACTTACCTGAGGTTGTTGATATTTTTCCCGGTAATCTTGATTCCAGCTTGTAACTTATCCAGCCCGACGTTTCACAGGAGTGCTGAGGGTTACTTATTGGAAATCCAAATTCTTTTGTTTGAAATTAAAGAAGTGACTTTTGGAAGAACCAAGTTTGTGCCACAAAACCTGTTGTTGCCAAAAAGGAGCAGAAAGTGAACTGACAGGCTGTGGGTCGTAGCCTCCTCGGGCGGAGCAGGTTTGCTTAAACAGACCCGTAGATTTTAGTTTCTTTTTTAGAGGCTCTTACCTAAACTAGCTGTTTAGTCATGTGACTATAGGTATTGCAGTAACTCCTGTGGTATGTCACTGGCGTTAGTTCCACACAAGTGAATTTTTCAGTAAATGAGTTTGCACTTACCCATTTAAGATCCAATCACATGTTCTGGCCGTAAACATATTGGACCCAAATAAGCTGTGCATTTTATGTCTTGTTATCTTCAGTTAGAATGTCCTTAAACCCACCTCTCTCTGAATCTTAGGCTGTCACCTCCTGTTCCTCCTGCTCCTAACAGTCTAGCGAGACTCTCATTCTGTTTCCAAAATGCTTCTGATTGGTTCAAACTAATATAGGATATGCTAAGAGCACTTTCGAGTTTGCAGATAGCCTTGTGCCTTTGTTTTGGTAAAGAAAGAAAATACCCCATTGGGACTTCCCTGGTGGTCCAGTGGTTAAGACTCCACTCTGCCACTGCCAGGGGTCACATGCCACAGAGCACGGCAGGAGTGAAAAAGAAGATACCCCAGCCTTTTTATGTCTCACTAGAATGGTTAGTTAGGAGAGATTATCGTCTTTAATCACCTTACAAGTAGGAAGCCTGATATTCACAGAAGATAGATAGTTCATCCAGAGGTACGGTATTAATGAGTGAATCAGGATCACAAGTGAAGTCTCTGGATGCTGTTCTGGAGTGTAGCTGGTTTACAATGCTGTGTTAGTTTCAGGCGTAGCACAGGGTGATTCAGTTATGCACGTGTTCTTTACAGTCTTTGCTCGTCCAGATGATCATGGAGTATTGAGCAGACGTCCCTGTGCTGTTCCGTAGGTCCTTGCTGGCGCTCTGCCTTAAATACACTAGTGTGTGTGATTTATCTCTTCCTCCTGTGTTTCCCCTTTGGGAACCATTAGTTTGTTTTTTGGTATCTGTCAATCTTTCTGTTTTATAAATAAGTTCATTTTTTTAAATTAGATTCCAGCTGAGTGATAATATTTGTCTCTGATTGACTTCACTGAGTGTGATAATCTCTAGGCCCGTTCATTGGCTGTGAATGGCATTATTTCATTATTAAAATCATTTTATTGGAATATAATTGATTTACATTGTAGTAGTTCCAGGTATACAGCAGAATGAGTAAGTTATACGCATAGCCACTCTTTTTTAGATTCTTTTCCCATATAGGCCATCATAGGTCCTTATTTTTAATGGTTATCTATTTTTTACGTAGTCCCAACCTCCCAGTTGATCCTTCTCACCCCCTTTCCCCTTGGTAACCGTAATATTGTTTTCTACACCAGTGACTCTTTGTTTTGTACGTAAGTTCATTTGTACCTTTGTTTTTAAAGATTCTGCGTATAAGAGATAACATATACTTGTCTTTCTTATTTTGCTCAGTATGACAATCTCTGAGTGCATCCATGTTTCTGCAGATGGCATTTTTATTCTGTTGAATGGCTGAGTAATGAAAATCCATTGTGTATATACACCACGTACTCGCTCTCCGCTCCTCTGTCAGCGGACACTTAGGTCACTTCCGGGTCTTGCCTGTTGTACTTGCTGCTGCTGTGAACACAGGGCCGCATGTATCCTTTTGCATTCGTTTTCTCGGGATATATGCCCAGCCAGGAGTGGGATTGCTGGGTCATATAGTAGTTCTCCTAGTTTCTAAGGAACCGCCACACTGTTCTCTGTAGGGGCTGTGCCAGTTTACATTCTCATAAACAGGAGGAGGGTTCCCTTTCCCCCACTCCCTTCCCAGCAGTTACTGTTTGAAGACTTTCTCTAATGATGGCCATTCTGACCCTTGTGAAGTGGTAACCTCATTGTAGTTTTGATTTGCATTTGTCTGATAATTAGCAGTGTTGAGCACCTTTGAATGTGCTTTTTGGCCATCTGTGTGTCTTCTTTGGAAAAATGTCTGTTTATATCTTCTGCCCACTTTTTGATTTTTTTTTTTTTTGACATACAACTGTGTGAGCTGTTTGTGTATTTTGGAAATTAATCCCTTGTTGGTTGCCACATTTGCAAATATTTTCTCCCATTCTGTGGGTTGTCTTTTCATTTTGTTATGGTTTGCTTTGCTGTGTAGAAGTTTTTGAGTTTAATTAGTTAGGTACCATTCATTTATTTTCTTTAGAAGGTGGATTCAAAAAGATCTTGCTGCAGTTTATGTCAGTGTTCTATCTTCTCTTCTAAGACTTTAATAGTGTTTGGCCTTGTTACATTTAAGTCTTTGGCCCACCTCCAGCTTATTTTTGTGAGCGTGTCAGGGAGTGTTCTGATTTTATTCGTTTGTGTATAGCTGTCCAGCTTTCCCAGCACCACTCACTGGAGAGACTGTCTTTTCCCCAGTGCGGGCTCGCGCCTCCTCCTGTGGTGGATTAGGTGGCTGCAGACGGGTGGGTTTGCTTCTGGCTTTTTGTCCTGTCCCGCTGATGGGTGTTTCTGTGCCATGCTGTACTGCTCTGATTACTCTTGCTTTATAGCATAGTCTGAAGGCAGGGAACCTGTTTCTTCCAGCTCATTTTCTTTCTCAGGATTGCTTTGGCTATTTTGGGTCTTTCCTGTATCAATATACATTTAATAACTTTGTTCTGGTTCTGTGAAAAATGACACTGCTAATTTAATAGGAATCAAACTGAATATGTAGATTGCCTTGGGTGGTTAGTATTCTCATTTTGACAGTGCTGATTCTTCCAAGAACATGGTATATATCCTGCTATCTGTGTCATCTCTGATTTCTTTCATCAACGGGTTATAGTTTTCAGAGTAGAGGTCTTTTTTCTCCTTAGGTGCTTACTCCTGTGTGTTTTATTGTTTTTGATGTGGTGGTAATTTCTCCTTTTGGACTTTGTTGTTAGTGTATGGGAATGAAAAAGATTGCTTAGTGCTGCTTTTGTACCCTGCAGCTTCACTGGATTCATTGATGAGCTCTAGTAGTTTTCTGGTGGCATCTTTAGGAGTTTCTGTGTATCATGTCATCTGTAAACAGTGACAGTCTTACTTGTTTTCCAGTTTGGATTCCTTTTCTTTCTTTTTCTTCTCTGTCATGGCTAGGATTTCTGAAACTATGTTGAATAAATGTGACATGGCTTGTGATGTAGATTTACAGATATTTAAAAAGTCTTATAACCCTGGGATAAATGTCACTTGATCATAGTGTATGACCTTTTTAATATACAGTTGGAGTATTTTTGCATCTGTGTTCATCAGTGATACTAGCTTGTAATTTTCTTTCCTTTTTTTTGTGTGGTATCTTTGTCTGGTTTTGGTATTAGGGTGAAGTTGGCCTCATAAAATGACCTTGGGAGTATTTTTCCTCTTCATTCTTTGGGAAGGAGTTTCAAAAGGACAGGTGTTAACTCTTCTCAGCATGTGATGTAATTTGTCTGTGGAGCCATCAAGTCCTGGACTTCTGTTTGCTGAACATTTTCTAATCATTGTTTCATTTTCATTCTCATGATTGGGTCTAAGGTCTCCTTAGACAACCACTTCGCCTGGCTGGATTTCTTTTTCCTGGGGATGGTTTTGATCATGGCTGCCTCCTGTACGGTGCTATGAACCTCCATCCACAGTTCTTCAGGCACTCTGTCTGTCAGATCTATTTGTCACTTTCACTGTATAATCTAAGGGGATTCGATTTAGGTCATATCTAAATGGCCTAGTCGTTTTCCCTACTTTCTTCAATTTAAGCATGAATTTTGTGATCTGGAGTTCGTGATCTGAGCTGCAGTCAGCTCCCGGTCTTGTTTTTGCTGAATGTATAGAGATTTTCCATCTCTGTCTTTCCTTACTTTGAATATATAATGCTACTCCCTTCTGGTCTGCAGAGTTTCTATTGAAGAGTCAGTGGATACATTTGTGGGGATTTCCTTGCATGTTATGTGTTGCCCTTCCTTACTGTGTTGCTATTTTATCTTTTGTCAGTTTGATCAGTGTGTCTCAGTGTGTTCCTGCTTGCGTTCATCTCCTGTGAGCCACTCTGCACTTCTAGACGTGGGTGTTTCCTTTCTCATTAGGGACTTTTTCAGCTATAACCTCCTCAGGTGTTTTCTCAGGCCGTTTCTGTGTCTCCTTCTAGCACCCCTGTAATGTACGAGTTGGTGTGTTTGTGTCCCAGAGGTATCTGAGACTGTCCTTGTTTCCCTCCTTTGGCTTTCTCTTTGGTCTGCTCCTTAACAGTGATTCTTACCATTCTGTTTCCAGCTATTTATTTTTCATGCCTCATTTATCCTGCCGTTGATTCCTTCTAGTGTATTTTTCATTCCAGATATTGTATTCTTTGTATCTCTTTGTTCTTTACATCTTGTAGCTCTTCGTTAAACATCTCTTGTAAGTTCTCAATCTGTGCCTTATTCTTTTTCCAAGATCTTGGATCATTTTCATCATCATTACTCTGAATTATTCTTTTTGTTTTTTGCAGCTGTCTTTTCATGTAGCTGTTTCTTGTTTTGACCTTGTTCCTTCGTCCGAAACATTTCTCTGCCATCTCCTTTTGTCCGTGTTTATGGATTCCTTGATGCTGGCTGCAGGATCAGAGTTCCCCTTCCCCGAGTGGTCCTGAGGCTTGTGGAAGCCTCCTGGTGGCGAGACCGGTGCTTTCTGCCGTGTGTGTGGAGCAGGGGCTGGTCCCTCTGGTGGGCAGGGCTGTGTCAGGGGTTTGTCCTGGAGGGTATATGGCACACCTGGGGCCGCACAGCATGGTCACAGGTGGAGGGAGTGTGCAGGCCTGGGGCTCTGCCTTATCAGGGCTGAGGGTAACATGCCTGGCAGTTCACAGGTTCCCTCTTACCTGCTTCCTCCTGGCACTGTTGTGAGGGTTACATGACGTCATATTTTGAAGTGATTCTGTAAACCTGTGAGCAGCCTATTCTGAGGGGATTAACTCATTATTGACTAGTGATGTTTCAGTCTTGTCTTACATAACCAATTGCTGGCCACAGGTTTCTGCAAAAATCCTCCAGTGTGTTAAGGAGACATCATAGGCTCAGCAGAGGATGAGTCAAAATAAAGTTCAGGGGCTCTAATCATGTGATAAAAACTGGAGAGAATGATTCCCCTGGGCTCAGAGGAGAAAAGGGTATACCACTCAGTTCCTCAATATGCAGACTCGGCTCTTGGGGCGTGGCCTCGGCTAAGCTTCCTTTGAATATTCCAAGTCTTTGAGTCCTCATTTGAATTCATTGTATTCATTTTACTGACTGTATTAGGGCTTCCCAGGTGGCACTAGTAGTGAAGAACCCGCATGGCAATGCAGCAGATTCCTGAGAGATGCAGGTTTGATTGCTGGGTCGGGAAGATTCCCCTGGAGGAGGGCGCGGCACCCCACGCCAGGATTCTTGCCTGAAGAATCCCATGGACAGAGGAGCCTGGCAGGCTACAGTCCATAGCATTGCAGAGAGTAGGACATGACTGAAGTCATTCTTAGAATAACAATACTACTATTATGTAAATTTTACCACTTGGATTTTTAAAATTTATCTTTGGTTCACTTTCCTACTTTATTTTTGTATCTTGATTCTAATCCAAGAAATTGAGGTGGTTGAGTATATGAGGTGGTTGTAAATTAAGGTGGTTGAGGAACAAAGTTGAATTCATCGATTCATCTTTATCCTTTTAACTGGTTTTGAAATGTAGCCATATACCTTGTGAACTATAAAACTTTTTTTTTTTGTAATAGGGAAGTGGAGTCAGGGGCAAAAAAAAAAAAAAAATTTGTTCAACCACCAGCACTCCCCACATAATGAAAACAATTCCTAAGTCTATAAAAAGATATATATATATATATATATATATATATATATAATTTTTTTTCTCCTATAAAAAGTACCCTTCTGGGAAAAGCAGCCCAGCCAAACTGTTAAAAGAACTGATTGGTTGCCTTGTTCCTGACCCGTTCTTTTCCTTTGCTGTCTCAGGTCAGCTCCATTCAGAACCAGATGCAGTCCAAGGGAGGCTACGGGGGTGGCATGGCCGCCAACGTGCAGATGCAGCTGGTGGACACAAAGGCCGGATAGCCCCGGGCTTCTCAGTGAGTACCTCAGAGCCCCATAGCCACTGACCACAAGGAGAGGCTTGGTGCAGACTCCAGTTCAAAAAATAAAAGTCTTACTTAAAAAAAAGTTGTGAACTTACTGGAAAAGGCGAAAATAGTTGTTCATAGTCAGTTACAGCATCTGGGTATTAGTTTCAGATTGTTGTTTCCCTTATGAGAAGCTTTAAATGCTTTCAGATGTCTTGCTCTGGGGGAGCCTCTGACTGAGATTCTAGTGACAAGATATCTCTTATGTGTTCTTTAAAGATGAATGAAGTTACTGAGTACTGATAATGTGTGAAATCCCATGTGGGGTGAAGTAATTTTATATTTAACGCCATTATGGGTAAATCGTTCATAATAAAATTTTCAGATTTAAAAGACAGCTTCTAAATGGAAGCATGAAACCCCTAAAGTGTAAAAATAATTTGGCTTTTGTTTTGGTTTTATAGGTCATTGTGAATTTCTGTATTTTGTTCCAACTGTTAATTTTCTTTTTTTGGTCATGGTTGCTTTTCTTTCAATTACAAAAAAAGAAGTGTGATGGCGTCTTGTTCACCCTGTTGTGATTGCTCCAGTGACACGTTCCTGTTCTGCTCTGAAGAAACTTGTCAGAAGAATCCTGCATTTCCTTCAGCTGGCATGCATGCCTTTGGACTCATGGACAGAGTTCTTTGGATTGTGGCTTAATTCTTGATTTTTATGAATATGGGTCTGATTTTAGCATGATCTTTTTTTGTGAATGCTAGCACTGTTTTGCATTCTTCCCCCACATTTTTCTTTCCACCTTCAACCCTCTGCCTTATTGATTTTATCGGTAAGCAAAGACCTGCTTTTGTTTGTTAATTTGTCACCATTTATGTATATTTTGGAAGGTATGCGACCCGTAAGCACAATGATCATTTCTGTTCGTGTGAAACTGCAGCAGAGTGGTGTCTGCATGCTTAATGAAGTTGCTTGTGTGGGGCCCCACAGGGTGCCAGCGATGGAGAGTGCCTGGCTGCCATGGGTGGATGATACTGCTGCTATTAGAGAGAGGTGAGCTGTGGCACCAAGTCACACCAGTTTCACAGAAAAAGGCAACTTGTCGCTTATTTTAGAAGTATGACTTTTATTTAGTTAGAATTATAATAAAAGAAAAGTTGCATTCGTAAGGCATTCATTCTGTTGTAAATGTTCGATCTATTTATTGGCGAGCAAGGGCCTGGGATGGTAAGCAAGTGTGTTTGTCTGTTGAGTGTGTGGCAGTGCCCTCCTCCAGGCTGGCTCTGAGCATCATGTTCTTAGTAGCCGCCCATTTCTTTGTGTGCTTGGTCTCAGTTTGTACTTGTTTATGTTTAATACTGTGGTATCCAGTTGGCTTCCAGTAGCTGAGTTTCTTAGCCTCTACTTCTAAGCACGGCCTCTGGAGTCACTGGCCTCTCCATGTTCACGTTTTGGGACAGTGGAAGTTGCCAGGAGCAGCGGTTGATCTGGCTGTGTGGTTGCCTGTGAGAACAACCTGCATGGTGACTTACAGTATTGCCAAGAATGCTTGGACTTCAAAGTGTGTGTTCTTTACAAGTTGGATTTCTATAAATGCTCCTCCCAAGGGTGCAGTGCTAAGCCTGGTAGTGGTTTGGTTTCCATTAGAAATTTAAAATCCTGTGTCCAGAAAACAGTGAGGAATCAGGTAACTGCACAGAGTGGGAGCGCCCTAGACCTGCTCTCCACCTTCGTCACAGGTTCTTATTAAACAGGTAAGTTAACAAATACTGGGTTTATAGAGGCAAAACATGGCAGGATTTCTTCCCCCAGTTCTCTTAAGTTACCCTCTACAGCAGGCACTAGATTATTCAGTCCTTTATTTCTGCAGTTTTGATCTCCATTAGGTATCAATCTCAGAGAATCTGTCGAGAGAAAACAGTTAGGCTTAGCAATCAGAATAGGCATTTTGCAATTTAATAACTTCTAAACTTGAGTTCATTTAATGCCATCAGTTGTGTTGATGCTACATTCGGGATGTTGCTGGACTACCAGTGTCCTTGTGCTCAGCAGTCAAGGCCCTGACGGGGACGCTGCAGTGTGCGTGCTCTTTGAATAAGATGGATTGTTTTAGTGTTGTCAGTGATAATGCTAGTCAGTCTACTTCCATTTTGACTTTTAGTACAGACTTTATAATTGTTAACTCTTAGAACAGTACAGGGAGCCCTGGTCCCTTTTCCCTACTTGATGATTTGACTTTAGTCTTTTTCTCAATCGCTCGCTTTCCTGATTCTCCAAGGACCAAATTCTCCAGTGAGCACTGGAGCGTGTCTCCATGGTAAGCCAAAGGCTGCACTCTTCAGCCTCTAATTGTTCTGCAGCTGCCTCTGGCAGGCATGAGTAGCCACACTGTGTGCAGGAACACATGCCAAGGAAGGTGCCAATAATGACTCAAGAAAATTACCAAGAATTTTAAGATACTAACCTTGGACACAGCTTTTTAGGGAGTCCACTTTCCCCCGTTGATAAGTAGGTTTTTGCTCCCAATAACAATGTGTCTCATTTGAAAATTGAAACTAACTAAATAGTTGACTGTTAATATTTTGCTGAAACATGTGCTAACAGCTGTTAACTAATGACATGCATTCTTAAAAGAGGTGCTCTCCTGTGATGTAGGCGTGAAGTGGTGCCAGTGAGCATAGAGTGGAAATGTGAACTATGCTGACTGGGTTCAGCATTTCCGATGCAGCATTATCAGTGGGCCTTTAAAGATACTTTGTGAGTATATATTAGCTCTCACTTTTGTTATTAAATTATAGCAGTTCTATTATAGAAAGCAAGTTTGCCTTGATTTTGTTTAAAATGACTTCTGCTCAGCACCCAGGAGATAAAATTGACATATTTTTATAATATAAGCATACTTTTTTTGTACATTGTGTTCATTCTTGAATAAAGTAAGTTCAGTGTTGGCTTGTAGATAATAAAGTATTTGATTTTGATTCAATAAATGTTTTTCAATCCTGACTTGGTTATTTTCTTTCTAGGAGATATTTAATAAACACAAGAAATGCTAAAAAGGTACTGTAAGTGAATTTTGAGTTATGACTACTAAACAAAGGTATCCAACTCAGTTTTTCATGCTGAAGCATTTTGTCCTCACAGTATATATGTAGGATTTAATAGTAAAGGTAAGAATTCTATTTCCCAGTCACATTATCATCTAGTTATAGGATATTTCCATTGTCACAGAAAGTGTGGGCAGTTTTGAAAATGTCTGGAGGTACTTTTTGATGTCAGAAATTGAGGAAGGGGTACCCCTTCAGGGGGCTGCTGCATATCAGTCCCCACAAGAGACCTATTGTCATAGTGCCCTAGTTGGGAAACTGTGATTTAGAACAGAGCACGTCTGTATACTCACTAGATCCTGTTAGAAAATCATTAATGTGTGGTTGGTCAGGTATTGGGACCATATCACTTAGAATATGATGATATTCTAAGCACACCTAAGTATCAGAAAATGGTTTCTCAAAAGTTTCAACAATCTTTCCTCATCTCACAGCCAGGGACTCTAAAGGGAAACTGGGTTAAGTGAAAGGATCTGAAGAAAGTCCTGTTGGTATATTAACGAGGAGCTCTATTTGGACCACGTGTTTTCAAGGCATATGCATAACATGTGCACAAAAAGTAGGACAAATCTATAAAAAGTGTCAGAATAGAATTTGTTAAAATTTTGAAAATGCAAAATTCTGACATGCCTTCTGCTTCAAAAGATGCTTTTAGCAGACTGGTGAAAAAGCAATTTAAATTTTACCTTTAACTTACTATCTCCATCCAGACTGGTCCAGTAAGAGAACTTAATCTATTAATATTTAAGCACCTAAGCTTTGAGGATGTTTCTGAGATAAAGGTTTTGTTGTTGACACTTACCAGTTGCTTTTGCCCCTACCCTTCTCTTCTCGATCTCTTCATCTTGATAGTTTTTTAGCTGATCTTTGTACTACTTCAGGATCAGAAGAGCCAAGTGTTTGATCTGGGACTTAACAGTTGCTATAAGAATGGTGATTCCGATATTAAACGATGGTTTTAGGCTCACTGAAAGGTAAGAGCAAGAGAATAAAAACTATGTCAGTTCTAACCCCAGATTCTCTCCTCTGTAAATCCAGGCTCCAGTTTTTACTCCTTTACAGGAGCAGAAAGTAAGGTGCTTTTCTAGAAAGAGCTTGACCTGGTTACCTTTTTCATAAGTTGCTGCTGCTAAGTCGCTACAGTCATATCCGACTCTGTGCGACCCCATAGACGGCAGCCCCCCAGGCTCCCCTGCCCCTGGGATTCTCCAGGCAGGAACACTGGAGTGGGTTGTCATTTCCTTCCCCATGTAAACTTGCTACTAGAAACTGTCTAAACACATCCAGCTTTGAGAGACCTGTGTGCCTTTCCAGCGTCTTCCCTGTAGCCCGGCCCACCCGCCTCTGAGGAGCTGCCAGGGCCACGCTGTTGGCTGCAGTGTCAGGAAACATTAAAAACGTTTTACTTTTCAGAAATAGTGAAAAAAAATTTTTGTTAGGGATCTTATAATAAAATAACCTACATTTGGGTGGCTTAGGAACAAAGTTACTTCTTACAGCTCTGGAGGTGTCCAAGATCAGGGTGCCAGTGAATGAGGGCCCTCTGCCAGGCACTAATCCCATTCTTGAGAGTTACACCCTTATGACTGAAGCACTCCCAAAGGCCATACCTCAAGAATGTCAATGAGAGCTCCAGGGAGGGGGCACACTAATATTCAGATCATAGCAAAACAGGAATACAAGAGGTTAAAAAACTCAAAGTAGAATACATCCAAAGAGACCAAGATTTAATCAAACCATCAAAATCAAAGACAGAATTTTAAAAGCAGCAAGAGAAGAAATAAGTGCAAAAATCCTCAAGAAAATAATAGCAAACAGAACTCACCAGCACATTAAAAGAATGATAAATGACGACGAAGTGAGATTTATTCCAGAAAACCACAGATAGCTCAACAGAAGAAAAGTCAGTCTCTATAATACACCATGTTTGCAGAGACATGGGGGGAACCCTATTTGGTCATCTCCGTCACAGTCCTCAAGACCCTTTCAATAGTAAAAACACTAAACAAACTAAACAAAATGAAGATCATACATGAAAAGGCCAAAGTGTGATCATTTGTTTTCAATGATGAAAGACTGAGGAGATCAGGAACCAGGAATATGGATGTCTGCTTTCACCACTTTGAACAAACACTAAAGTCTAGCCAGAACAGACAGGAAAAGGCAAAGCTACCAGCTCCCACTTCACACACCACATGATCTGATATGTAGAAAGTACTAACAATCAGATCACACACACACACACACACACTTGTTAGAACAAAAAAAAGTGACAGGATACAAAATCAACACAAAAATTATGTTTTTGTATACTAAGGAATAAATTTAACCAAGGAGGCAAATCTAGTGGGAGGGATGGAATTCCAGTTGAGCTATTTCAAATCCTGAAAGACAATGCTGTGAAAGTGCTGTACTCAATATGCCAGCAACTTTGGAAAACTCAGCAGTGGCCACGAGACTCGAAAAGGTCAGTTTTCATTCCAATCCCAAAAGCAGGCAATGCCAGAGAATGTTCTAACTGCCACACAAATGCACTTATCTCACACATGCTACTAAAGTAATGCTCAAAATTCTCCAAGCCAGGCTTCAACAGTACATAAACTTTCAGATGTTCAAGTTGGATTTAGAAAAGGCAGAGGAACCAGAGATCAAATTGCCAACATCTGCTGGATCATCGAAAAAGCAAGAGAGTGCCAGAAAAACATCTATTTCTGCTTTATTGACTATGCCAAAGCCTTTGACTGTGTGGATCACAGTAAACTATGGAAAATTCTGAAAGAGATGGGAATACCAGACCACCTGACCTGACTCTTGAGAAACCTCTATGCAGGTCAGGAAGCAACAGTTAGAACTGGACATGGAACAACAGACTGGTTCCAGATAGGAAAAGGAGTATGTCAAGGCTGTATATTGTCACCCTGCTTATATAACTGCTATGCAGAGTACATCATGTGAAATGCCAGGCTGGAGGAAGCATAAGCTGGAATCAAGATTGCCAGGAGAATATCAATAACCTTAGATATGCAGATGATACCACCCTTACGGCAGAAAGTGAAGAGGAACTCAAAAGCCTCTTGATGAAAGTGAAAGAGGAGAGTGAAAAAGTTGGCTTAAAGCTCAACATTCAGAAAATGAAGATCATGGCATCTGGTCCCATCACATTTGGCAAACGGGGGAACAGTGGTAGAATTCATTTTGGGGGGCTCCAAAATGATTGCAGATGGTGATTGCAATGAAATGAAAAAATGCTTACTCCTTGGAAGAAAAGTTATGACAACCTAGACAGCATATTAAAAAGCAGAGACATTACTTTTCCAACAAAGGTCCATCTAGTCAAACTGTGGTTCTTCCAGTGGTCATGTATGGATGTGAGAGTTGGACTATAAGGAAGGCTGAGCGCCGAATAATTGATGCTTTTGAACTGTGGTGTTGGAGAAGAGTCTTGAGAGTCCCCTGGACTGCAAGGAGATGCAACCAGTCCATCCTAAAGGAGATCAGTCCTGACTGTTCATTGGAAGGACTGGTGTTGAAGCTGAAACTCCAGTACTTTGGCTGCCTAATGCAAAGAGTTGACTCATTGGAAAAGACCCTGATGCTGGGCTGGGAAAGATTGAGGTGGGAGAAGAAGGGAACAACAGACGATGAGATGATTGGATATTATCACTGACCCAATGGACATGAGTTTGGGTAAACTCCAGGAGTTGGTGATGGACAGGGAGGCCTGGCATGTGCAGTCCATGGGGTCGCAAAGAGCTGGATGCGACTGAACAACTGAACTGAACTGAAGGAGGCAAAGACTTGAATGTTGACAACTACAAACCATTAGTGAAAGAAAGTCAAGACACGAATAAATGAAAAGACATCTTGTGTTCATGTACTCTGTAAAAATCCATCCTTATGTTCATGTGGAATCTCGAGAGGCAAAATAATCTTCAAAAAGAACAAAGTTGGAGGTATCATACTTCACAACTTCCTACAAATCTACAGTAATTACCACAATGTAGTACTATCATAAAGAGATAGACCGACCACTAGAACAGGAAGCCCAGAAATAAACTTTCCTGTGTCTGATTCAGTGACTTTCAATAAGGATGCTAAGGCCAGTCTTTTCAACAAATGGTGCTGGGGAAATTGAATACGCACACACAGAATAAAGGTGAAGCATGTCCTCTGTTCAGGCTACAAAACAAAATACCACAGACTAGATAGTGTATATAAACAACAGAAATTCATTTCTTACCGTCCTGGATGCTGGGAAGTCAAAGATCCAGGTGCCAGCGTGGCTCCTGCTGAGGGCCCTCCTTCCTGGCTCATACATAGCAGGTGCCCTCTCTTGTGTCTTCATGGGATGGAAAAAGCAAGGGATCTCTCTGGAGCCTCTGAGAGCAACAGTTCCATTCAGGGCAAAGTCCCCATGGTGTAAACAGTTCCCAGAGGCTGACCTACTAATACCATCGCATAGGGCATTAGGGTTTCAACATGCCAATTTTGAGGAGGACACAAGAGTAGACTATTACCATACACGATATACAAAAATGGGATCGAATATATTAACCTAAGACCTAGAACAGTGAAACTCTTAGAAGAAAACATGAGAGAAAAGGTTCATGACATAAATTTGCAGTGACATTTTTGGATAAGACAAATCACAGGCAACAAAAGTAAACAAAGACCAGACCACTTCAAAATTACCTTCTGTACATCAAAAACATACAGTCAACAGAAAAACAAGGTAACCTACAGAATGGGAGAACATTGGAAAGCTTATATCTGACAAAGGGTTATATCCATTATATACAAAGAACTACAAGTCAATAACAAAAAACAGCAACTCAACTAAAAAGTGGTTAAAGGACCATTTGAATAGACATTTCTTTAAAGATAAACAAATGGCTAATAAGCACATAAAAAGATGCTTAACATCACTAATCATGAGGGAAATGCAAATCAAAGCCATAATGAGATAGCACCTCACACTCAATAAGATACATGGCTTTGGTTAAAAACAAAATTAAAAACTCCAGAAAATAATGTGTTAGTGAAGATATGGCAAAATTGGAACCCTGTGCATGCTGGTGGGAATGTAAAATGGTGCAAATGCCATGGAAAACTACAGAGGGTCCTCAGCTAAAGCTTGCAAGTACCACTATATGATCTTTCTTCTGGTTACGTACTCAGAACCGAGCAGTCTCAGACATTTCACACCAGATACAGCAGCACGATGTACAACAGCCAAGAGAGAGGCGGCACAAGTGCTCACTAAGAGCTGAAGAGGAGACGTGCAGCGTATACTAAACAAGGACATGCTCCGTGTTGAGAAGAATCCTGACATGTCCAACAATGGGAATGGACTTTGAGGATGTGATCCTGAGATAGACTTGGAGCTAGGACCTCTACTGGGTGTGTACCCCTGGACAGATAACTCCTTGAGCAACAGGATACAAAGAAACTAAGTGACTAAAAGCACTAGCAGGAGCCACTGGAGTAACTGCACAGCAGTGAGCAAGGGTGCCGCCAAGTGGGGGACAGATCACCTAAGTTCTGCCTGCTCTCCAATCCATGAACCTGCCCTAGTGTTGCTCCATTTAAGGACCCAAGCAGCTCCTCCTGGGGAGGCAGGCAAGGATATGTCTCTTGCTTTGACTTGCTTGTGCTACAACATGAGCTCTGATAAAGCCTTGCCTGAAATTCTCTGGCCACTTACCAATCTGAATTGATTAGAGTCCAAGGGCCCAGTTTGGTAGCAATTTTCACTTAAGCATTATCGGTAGGTAAGTGCTTAGCAAATCAAAGAACAGATTAGGGATTCAAAAGCAACAGCAGATATTTAACGCATATAGATGCAGTCTAGAAAAATGGTACTGATGAACCGATGTGCAGGGCAGGAATACAGACCGAACAGACTTGTGGACACAGCAGGGGAAGGAGCTGAACTGAGAGTAGCATTGAAACACACGTTGTTATTTGTAGAGTGACAGCTAGTGGGAAGCTGCTGTATAACACAGGGAGCTCAACCTGGTGCCGTGACAACCCAGAGGGCTAGGATGGGAGGAGAGGGTCAAGAGGGAGGGGACATATGTATACCCACTGGTTGAGTCACATAGGCTGAAACCAACACAACACTGGAAAGCAATTATCCTCCAATTAAAAATAAATTTAAAAAAATTAGTAACAGCAGAGTAGGAGAGGGAAACATAAGAAAAGTATGACATTACAGACCAATCAAGTGGTGATGAGAACCGCCTCTGAACAGACTTGGACATACAGCTGAGAAATACAAATCACTCAATCACCCGACATCCTTTTCCCTATTCCTCGTAAGTGCAAACTTGGGATAAACTGAGAGTTTATCTTGTGCTCAACATTTTATGCCAGTAGAAATGGTGCTTTCACAATTGAGATCTTGTTAAAAAGGTTCATGGGAACACGACTGACACAAGAACCAAAGACCCTATGAGAGGCCATGTCAGAAGCTCAAGTTATTCAGCAGCTGCCCAACACCTCAGGACACTCGATCCTGTGGTCAGCAGGAGTTCCTGGCTGTAGGAGCCATCACACACCAAGGTCTTTGCTAGATGACACTAATAAGATGCTGCCTGAGGCTTTTTTCAGAGCATCCTTGCCATGTCTAGCACACAGCAGGGACCTAAGGGTGCATGTCTATGGAAAAACCATTCAATGTTTTCCATTAAAGCCCATGATACCACACAGGACCAGACACACAGTCTCGTGTGAAAAACACCATGTACAAAAACCTGTGACGTGGACGGAGACCTTTCCTAGTATGCCGACACCGAGGGAGGGACACAGCAGTGCAGCCCAGCCAGTTGCCTCAGGAGCTCAGCGAGTGGCACGTAACAGACCTTCCTGACTTGGCTTTCAAAGTGCGGGCCATTCATTTTGTCCCCTGATGCCGGCTCCTCCTCTCTCTGCCTGGTAGTGGGTGGCCTCATCCTGCCTCGCAGCCTCTGCTACGGCTCTCAGATACAACCAGCAGCCAGAGAGCAGCAGGTGTGTGGGTCTAGCTCAGCACCACCCTTGGTGGTTCTCAGAATAAAGGACTTACCAGGCCTTGTATGAGAGAAAGTCAGTAGCGTAGGCTTCCGGTGAAATAGGTGGTAAAAACACAAACTTGTGATTTCTATTTTCAAGTTTAAGAAACATAGGTTCAATTCTTATTTTACCTATCAGACTTCAATTAGTTCCAGACTGCCAAAAGTACTTTCCACTCCTGGCCTCACAGGGAAGGGAGATGGTCTGGCTGTGGGGCTCTGTAAGACGATGGGACGCTGGAGGGAGAAGCTGAGGAGACATTTAGTAAATACTGGTCACCTGTGAGGCGTGGGCTTGGCTCATTCTCCAACCCATCCTCGTACAGTTTTACTCTTCCAATGTCATATATAGGTGATGGAACGGACAATTAGATAAATGACTTGCTCGAGGTCAAATAGCCAACAGCTGGGCATAGGTGTCTTACCATTTCTGATTCAGCATCACGGGGTCACAAAGAAAACTGGCCGTGACCTCCAGGCTAGGAATTCTAAGGAACACCTCACACAGGCCCGCATGCAGCCACATACCCACGGGTGTGTATAAGGGCAGGTGACTTTGACTCTCATTCCTATCCAAACCCCATGGACCGGGAAAAGAACAGTTGCCTTTAAAAGGAGAATGGAGAGTTCTAGTAAGATAAACACAGGAAAGCTTGTAGGGCAGAATGCAGGAGGGGGTTAAGACCTTACCTGTCAGCTGTCTGCCAGTGCTTGTTTCAAAGGAGGCAAGATTTACAGGTAAGAAGACAAAGAGGATTCTAAGCTACTCTGCTGGACTCGGCTCTCCCTCCCTGTCACCTGGATGAAAAACACCCAGCTCTGAAGCCTCAAACCCTTCGCTTCTCAGGAGCCCAGATTTAACACTGTATTCAGACCCTGGGGACCTGGGAAGATGTCATGCCCTTTAAACCAAAAGGTATCAGCAGGATAGGGTTCAGGATGACCCAATGCAAAATATTTTTTAAGTTGGAAAATTGAAAATACTGAAAAGAAAATAAGCAGTAACCCAGAATGCCAGGGACCACCCAGCAGCTGAACCTACCCTGAGTTCCAGGTTGCAGTGGGCTTGCCGGCTGTGGGAAGGTCAGAAGCCAGAAAGGAGGCTCAGTGTTTGGGCGCCAGCAGTGAGAGAGTCCACACTGGATCCCCAGCCTCCCACCATGCTGAGCACCTAGGTCCCCAGCTGATCTCCAGACGACGACTCAACACCTACCCCTTGTGGCACTTCCTGGGACAGAAAACTGTTCTTTAGTTTATCTTGCTTATTACTCTGCCTCTCAGAGGAAGTCCTGAGCTCAAATAGGATTTAAATATCTAACATTGGTGATGATAGAAAAGTAACTGCTTTCAAGTTTATTGGCTCCTCAGCATTATGAAGCCCCAGGGTCTTAGTGAAATGAGTGCTTGACAAGCTGAAGTTAAAACCCAAGATCAAATTTCCCTATGAGTTTTGGCAAATCTCAGTGCTGACCAGCAGCTTGCTCTCTAGTGCCCTATAGGTTTTATGGATGAGACCCAGGAGGAGAGAGCATTTGGAGTTTGGATTTATTAGGTGTATACAAACTGCCCTTAACATACTTGTGGTCTCCCAGGAGTTGAAAACCTCTGCTATGGCAATGAGTTTTCCTCTCCTTCTCTAGCAGCCACCACAAATATTTCATTTGTTAATCTTTCTTGGGTTAGATTTTTAGGGGGCATTTAAAAAAACTGTGGTAAAATACAATTTGATTTCTGTGTTGACCATCTGGTGATGTCCATGTGTAGAGTCTTCTCTTGTGTTGTTGGAAGAGGGTGTTTGCTATAACCAGTGCATTTTCTTTGCCCTGCTTCATTCCGCATTCCAAGGCCAAATTTGCCGGTTACTCCAGGTGTTTCTTGACTTCCTACTTTTGCATTCCAGTCCCCTATAATGAAAAGGACATCTTTTTCGGGTGTTAGTTTTAAAAGGTCTTGTAGGTCTTCATAGAACCGTTCAACCTCAGCTTCTTCAGCGTTACTGGTTGGGGCATAGACTTGGGTTACTGTGATACTGAATGGTTTGCTTTGGAAATGAACAGAGATCATTCTGTCGTTTTTGAGATTGCATCCAAGTACTGCATTTCGGACTCTTGTTGACAATGATGGCTACTCAATTTCTTCAAGGGATTCCTGTCCACAGTAGTAGATATAATGGTCATCTGAGTTAAATTCACCCATTCCAGTCCATTTTAGTTCGCTGATTCCTAGAATGTCGACATTCACTCTGCTATCTCTTGTTTGACCACTTCCAATTTGCCTTGATTCATGGACCTGACATTCCAAGTTCCTATGCAATATTGCAACAAAAACAAGACCAGGAGCTGACTGTGGCTCAGATCATGAACTCCTTATCGCCAAATTCACTAAAATTGAAGAAAGCAGGGAAAAACCCCTAGACTATTCAGGTATGACCTAAATCAAATCCCTTAGGATTATACAGTCGAAGTGAGAAACAGATTTAAGGGACTAGATTTGATAGAGTTCCTGATGAACTATGGACTGAGGTTCATGACACTGTACAGGAGACAGGGATCAAAGACCATCTCTATGGAAAAGAAATGCAAAAAAGCAAAATGGCTGTCTGGGGAGGCCTTACAAATAGCTGTGAAAAGAAGAGAAGCGAAAAGCAAAGGAGAAAAGGAAAGATAAAGCATCTGAATGCAGAGTTACAAAGAATAGCAAGAAGAGATAAGAAAGCCTTCCTCAGTGATCAGTGCAAAGAAATAGAGGAAAACAATAGAATGGGAAAGACTAGAGATCTCTTCAAGAAAATCAGAGATCCCAAGGGAACATTTCATGCAAAGATGGGCTCGATAAAGGACAGAAATGGTCTGGA
>SJXQ01007863.1:292223-451497 GCA_006408695.1 Aepyceros melampus
CGGGAGTTGGTGATGGACAGGGAGGCCTGGCGTGCTGTGATTCTTGAGGCCGCAAAGAGTTGGACACGACTGAACGACTGAACTGACTGTGGTAAAATACACATAAATTTACCATTGTAACCATTTTTGAGTGCACATTTCAATAACTGTTAAACACATTATTATTGTGCAACCAACTTCCAGAACACTTTCATCTTGCAAACACTGGGTAGCCCCCCACCCCTATTTCCCTCCCCCCAAGCCTTTGGCAATCACTATCCTAGTTTCTGTGTCTATGTATTTAAGTAATCTAGATAGCTCAAATAGTATTTGTCTTTTTGTTCCTGGCTCGTTTTACTTAACATGAGGTTCATCCGTGTTGCCGCATATTTAAGAATGTCTTTCCTTTTAAAAGTTGAATATTCCACTTACATATATATTCTACATTTTATTCATCTGTTTATCCATCAGTGGACATTTGGGCTGCCTCCACTTTTTGGCAATTGTGAATAATGCATGAGTACACAAAGCTGCCTTCGAGGCTGCTCTCAAGTCTTTTGGATACACAGCCAGAAGTGGCGTTTCTGGATCACACGGTAGTAGTATCACTTACTTTTTCAGGAACCTCCATATTCTTTTCTATCAGGGATGCAACCATTTTACATTTTTCACTGAGAGCACACAGGGTTCCAGTTTCTCTGCATCTTTCTCAGCACTTGTAGTTTTCTAGTTTTTCTTTTTTGGGGGGATGGGGGGTGGGCATAGCTATTTCAATGGATGTGAGGTATTTCATATATAATTTTTTTCACTTCCTTTTTGATTAGTGATGTTGAACATATTTTCCTGTGCTTATTGGCCATTTTTTTCTCTTTGAAAAATCTCTAGTCTTTGGCCTACTTTAAAATTGTGAGTTGTTTTGTTGTTGAAGAGATCTTTTAATTTAAAAACTTAAAAAACATAACTATATTTCTAATATTATACATATTTCAAGTATGAAAATATAAAATACACACTCTGTTCTCTTAGTGCAGAATGGACCCTGAGGCTCTATTGATGATAAAATTGCTGTTAAACAAATTTAAAATCAAAATTTACAGAATGAATTTCTTGTCCAACAAGACAATATTTGTTTAGTGATAATCCTCAGAGATCCCCGGGGTGCATCCTGTCTATGCCCCAGACTGCCTGGTGAGTTCTCTTCAGAGTTTTCAGATAACTCCTCTCTCAGGTTGTCCTACTGCTATTATTAATATGCTTCCTTCAAGTTTCTCACGCACATTTTTAAAGTTTTGACTTTAGGAAACAAGAAAGTTCTGGGTCTCATTGAAAAGTCAAGACTATAATGCATTTTCTACATGCAATCAACTTAATTTTGGAGCATTTTGGTTAATTTAGGATACTTGAGGTTGTCTGATAAATGACCCTTTGATTAAGAAGTCTCGGCCAGCCAAGACTATATTGGGCACATAAATTAAGTTCTACAAAAGAAGATGTGGTGGAAGAGTCAGGGTAAGATCTATTCAGCTATGAAGAAGGGAGAGAGAGGGAGGGAGTGAAAGGTAGTGATAGGGTGATAATACAGCTTACAATTACTGAGAAACTTTTTAGGTGGCTGCTGCCTGCTGCTACTAAGTCGCTTCAGTCGTGTCCGACTCTGTGCGACCCCAGAGACAGCAGCCCACCAGGCTCCTCCATCCCTGGGATTCTCCAGGCAAGAACACTGGAGTGGGTTGCCATTTTAGGCGGCTAAGCAATATCAAAGGATTGCACTTGCATTAACTCATTTCATCCTCATAGCTTATGAGATAGGTTGTTAACCTGATCTGAGGATGAGAGAACTAAGGCACAGGGGATATACACAGCCTTCCCAAAGTCACACAGGTGAAAAGCGATCTATTAGCTGTCTTTTGCTATACAGTAAATTACCACAAATTCAACAGCTTAGACTGGCATACTTCAGTACATCAGGAATTTGATATCTACTGGGTCACAGCTTGGCTGGGTCTAAGGTGTCAGCTGGGCTGTGCTTAATCTGGAGGCTTTACTAGGGGAAAAGCCACTTCCAAGTTCAGGCAGGTGGTTGGCAGGATTCATTTGCTTGTAGAACTGAGGGTCCCAGCTCATCACTGACTGCTGGCTGAAGAGATACCTGCCTCTCCATCTTCATTGCAGCGTTACTGACAAAAACTGATAAGATTTGCAAACAACCCAAGTGTCCGCTGACAGACGAATGGATAAAAAGTATGGGGCATGTGCACATAGTTTGCTGTGCATACGCACAGTAACGTTATTCTGCCTTAGAAAAAATCCTGCAATTTGTGACAACATGCTTGAACCTGGAGAACAATATGCTGAGCAAAATAAGCCAAGCACAGAAAAATCCTGCATGATGTCACTAACATGTGCAATCTGTGTTTACTCAGGGGTGAGGGGTGGAGGGAAATGGAGATGTTGATCAAAATGTGCAGAGACTTAGTTATGTGGGATGAGTAGGTTCTGGAGTGGTACTGTATACCGTGATGACCACGGTTACTACTACTGTGTTATATACTTGAAATCTGATCAAGAGTTGATCTTGAGTGTTCTCACCACACACACAAACATAACAATGTGAGGTGATGGATATGTTAATTAGCTTAACTATAATAATCATTTTACAATGTATGTGTGTAGAAAATCATCACATTGTATAGTGTACACTGCTATACAATAAATCTTTGTGACCCCTGCCCCCAGTTTCATATGTTGATATCCTAATCTCTGAAGGTGATGTTAGAAAGTAGGGCCTTTGGAGGTGATTAGGTCATTATGGTGGAGCCCTCATGAATGGGGTTAGTGCCCTTTATAAAAGAAGTCACAGAGAGATCCCTCACTTCTTCTTTTCCCTGAGGACACACTATTTGTGAACCAGAAAGCAAGTTCTCACCAGACCCCAAATCTACCAGCATCTTGACCTTTGACATCTCAGCCTTCGGAACTGTGACAAATTTCTTTCTTCATAAGCCATCCAGTCTGTAGTATTTTGTTACACCAGCCCAAAGGAACTAAGACACACATCTAAATCATACACAGTATTTATCTGCCAAGTATTTAACTCAATAAAGCAGGACAAGAAAAAAAAATACTTTAAACACCTAAAAATAAATCTTATATGAGAATATGAAACCCTTAACCCAAAACAGTAAAACAGTGACAGCAATAGCAAATCTACATAGATGGAGACATACACCGGGATATGGGACACTACATTTTATGACGGTAATTTCCTTCAAGCTGATATACAATTTCAAGAAAATCCCACTGAAAACTTCACGTTTGTGTGTGCATACGTATGTATATAAGCTGATGAACTGATTGTAAAATTCATTTGGAAATGCAGTGATACAAGAATAGCTAACATATCCTTGAAAAAGAACAGTGTCAGAAAACTTTCCTACCAGGTATTAGTAATGTATTATAATACTAGAGTAATTCAGACAATGAGGTATTGGGGAATGGAAGAACAAACAGGCTGATAAAAGAGAACGCACCTCAGATGTATTCTCATATACATATGGACAGCTGATGTCATTCAAGTGCCAAGAACTCATCTTCAACTTGGCTTCTACCTCGCAATAAACACAAAAACCTATTCTAGATATATTTCAGAGCTAAATTTAAAAGGCAAAACATCCAAGTATCTAAAAAATACAAATATGTTGGAGTAGAGGAAGACTTCTTAAACAGATCACAATGCACTACCCATAAAGGAGAAATTTCTCTAGTCCAAAATTAAGAACTTCATCAAGGGACACTATTGAGGTTATGAGAAACAAGCTGAGTGAGAGAGGATACCTGCCACAGATGTAACAGACGAAGCAGCCATATCCAGAAGCCTATATATACACAGGGCTTATACATATATATACACAGAGTATCTATAAATTGACAAGAAAATACTCATAAAGCATTTCATAACAGTGCAAATTAAGAGGTTCACATAAATATGAAAAGCTCAACTCCACTAACAATAATGGAGATGAAAACTAAAACCACAATAAAACACCGTTACATACCCACCAAAATGGTCAATGTAAAAGAATAAAAAAATACCAAGCAGTCAGAACAGATGAGCAGCTGCCAGGGGTCTGTGGAGATGTTGGTCAGTGTAGATTTTTAGAGTTTAACTGGCTCCTTTGTCTGCTTCTCATTCCTGTTCAGAGTTGGCCATTTGTCTTTTCTGGAAAATTTCCCTTGGGGGCCCTGGAAAAAACCACCACTCATTAAACACTGCAAGTCCTATGTCTAAATGTACAAACACTGTATTAGGAAATAGCTATATCCACACTGGCCGTTATCAACTGAAGATTATCCAAATAGAATATCTAAAACTGTATTTCCTGACTGGAAATGCTTTATTTCATTACCTCTGTGAAGAAGTCTTCTGAAATATTTCACTACGGACTACAGACATATTGGAAACATCGTTAAGAAATTACCTTGTTCTACCTTTTTTGTTTTTGATGAATTACATCACTTAGCAAGCAATTTGAAGAAGGTGAGCTTGCTAAAGAGATGAAAAAATTATTTGTATATGTACACACATTCTCCTTATCCATTCACCCAGGAATGGATACTTAGCTAATCTGCACATCTTCCTAATTGTGAATAATGCTGCCAAAAAAAAAAAAAAAAACCTATGTGAGATGATGAATGTACTGACTGTGGTTACCATTTCCCAATGTGTATGTAAATAAAATTACCACATTATACACTTTAACAATTCACACTGCACAACCTAAAATAAACTAAATATAAGGACAAGTCTGGCTCTCACCTTGTTAAACACTTAAGACCCCAGGCAGAGTCACAGTGTACTGTGGCGCCGTCTGGTGGTTCCAGTGCACTGTACAACTTCCCCTAAATTTAGCCCTGTTTCTGTTTCTTCCAAGAGTAACTTTGTCGCTCAGTCACGTCCAACTCTTTGCGACCCCAAGGGCCGCAGCACGCCAGGCCTCCCTGTCCATCACAAACTCCCGGAGTCCACCTAAACCCATGTCCATCGAGTCGGTGATGCCATCCAACCACCTCATCCTCTGTCGTCCCCTTCTCTTCCAGCCTTCAATCTTTCCTAGCATGAGAGTCTTTTCCAATAAGTCAGCTCTTCACGTCAGGTGGACAAAGTACTGGAGTTTTAGCTTCGGCATCAGTCCTTCCAATGAACACCCAGGACTGATCTCCCTTAGCATGGACTGGTCAGATATCCCTGCGGTCCAAGGGACTCTCAAGAGTCTTATCCAACACCATACTTCAAAAGCATGAATATTCTGCGCTAAGCTTTCTCCACAGTTCAACTCTCACATCCATACATGACCACTGGAAAAACCATAGCCTTGACTAGACGGCCCTCTGTTGGCAAAGTAATGTCTCTGCTTTTCAATATGCTGTCTAGGTTGGTCATAACTTTCCTTCCAAGTAGTAAGCATCTTTTAATTTCAGGCTGCAATCACCATCTGCAGTGATTTTGGAGCTTAGAAAAATAAAGTCAGCCACTGTTTCCCCATCTATTTCCCATGAAGTGATGGGACCAGATGCCATGATCTTAGTTTTCTGAATGTTGAGCTTTAAGCCAACTATTCCCCTCTCTTCACTTTCATCAAGAGGCTCTTTATATTTTTTTTAATGGAATACATTTATTTAATTGGAGGTTAAGTGGGAGTTGGACTGTGAAGGCGGCTGAGTGCTGAAGAATTGATGCTTTTGAACTGTGGTGTTGAAGACTCTTGAGAGTCCCTTGGACTGCAAGGAGATCCAACCAGTCCATTCTGAAGATCAACTCTGGGATTTCTTTGGAAGGACTGATGCTAAAGCTGAAGCTCCAGTACTTTGGCCACCTCATGCAAAGAGTTGACTCATTGGAAAAGACCCTGATGCTGGGAGGGAATGGGGGCAGGAGAAGGGGATGATTGAGGATGAGATGGCTGGATGGCATCACGGACTCGATGGACGTGAGTCTGAGTGAACTCCAGGAGTTGGTGATGGACAGGGAGGCCTGGCGTGCTGTAATTCATGGGGTCACAATGAGTCGGACACGACTGAGTGACTGAACTGAACTGAATTACTTTACAATATTGTATTGGTTTTGCCATACATCAACCTGAATCCACCACAGGTATACATGTGTTCCCTATCCTGAAACCCGTCCCACTTCCCTCCCTGTACTATCCTTCTGGGTCGTCCCAGTACACCAGCCCCAAGCATCCGGTATCATGCTTCGAACTTGGACTGGTGATTCATTTCATATATGATATTATACATGTTTAAATGCCATTCTCCCAAATCATCCCACCCTCTCCCTCTCCCACAAAGTCCAAAAGACTGTTCTATACGTCTGTGCTTCTTTTGCTGTCTCGCATACAGGGTTATCGTTACCATCTTTCTAAATGCCATACGTAAGACCAGAAACTATAAAACCCCTGGAGGAGAACATATGCAAAACACTCTCTGACATAAATCACAGAGGATCCTCTGTGACCCACCTCCCAGAATACTGGAAATAAAAGCAAAAATAAACCAATGGGACCTAATTAAACTTAAAAGCTTCTGCACAACAAAGGAAACTATAAGCAAAGTGAAAAGACAGCCTTCAAAATGGGACAAAATAATAGCAAATGAAGCAACTGACAAAGAACTAATTTCAAAAATATACAAGCAACTCCTGCAGCTCAATTCCAGAAAAATAAATGACCCAATCAAAACATGGGCCAAAGAACTAAATAGCCATTTCTCCAAAGACGACATACAGATGGCTAACAAACACATGAAAAGATGCTCAACATCACTCATTTTCAGAGAAATGCAAATCAAAACCACAATGAGGTATCATTTCACACCAGTCAGAATGGCTGTGATCCAAAAGTCTACAAGCAATACAGGCTGGAGAGGGTGTGGAGAAAAGGGAACACTTTTACACTGTTGGTGGGAATGCAAACTAGTTCAGCCACGATGGAGAACAGTGTGGAGATTCCTTAAATAACTGCAAATAGAACTGCCTTATGACCCAGCAATTCCACTGCTAGGCATACACACTGAGGAAACCAGAACTGAAAGAGACACGTGTACTCCAATGTTCATCGCAGCACTGTTTATAATAACCAGGACATGGATGTCCATCAGGAGACGAATGGATAAGAAAGCTGTGGTACATATACACAATGGCGTATTACTCAGCCATTAAAAAGAATACATTTGAATCAGTTCTAATGAGGTGGATGAAACTGGAGCCTATTATACAGAGTGAAATAAGCCAGAAAGAAAAACACCAATACAGTATCAGTTCAGTTGCTCAGTCGTGTCCGACCGACTCTTTGCGACCCCATGAATCGCAGCACGCCAGGCCTCCCTGTCCATCACCAACTCCCGGAGTTCAATCAGATTCACGTCCATCGAGTTTGTGATGCCATCCAGACATCTCATCCTCTGTCGTCCCCTTCTCCTCCTGCCCCCAATCCCTCCCAGCATCAGGGTCTTTTCCAATGAGTTACATGGGGTGGCCAAAGTACTGAGTTTCAGCTTTAGCATCAGTCCTTCCAAAGAAATCCCAGGGCTGATCTCCTTGCAGTCCAAAGGACTCTCAAGAGTCTTCTCCAACACCACAGTTCAAAAGCATCAATTCTTTGGTGCTCAGCCTTCTTCACAGTCCAACTCTCACATCCATACATGACCACAGGAAAAACCATAGCCTTGACTAGATAAGGCATATATATGGAATTTAGAAAGAGGCTCTTTAGTTCTTCTTCACTTTCTACCATAGGGTGGTGTCATCTGCATATTTGAAGTTATTGATATTTCTCCCGGCAATCTTGATTCCAGCTTGCGCTTCCTTCAGCCCAGCGTTTCTCATGATGTACTCTGCATATATGTTAAATAAGCAGGGTGACAATATACAGCCTTGACGGACTCCTTTTCCTATTTGGAACCAGTCTATTGTTCCATGTCCAGTTCTAACTGCTGCTTCCTGACCTGCATACAGGTTTCTCAAGAGGCAGGTCAGGTGGTCTGGTATTCCCACCTCTTTCAGAATTTTCCAGTTTATTGTGAGCAACACAAAGGCTTTGGCATAGTCAATAAAGCAGAAATAGATGTTTTTCTGGAACTCTCTTGCTTTTTCCATGATCCAGCGGATGTTGGCAATTTGATCTCTGGTTCCTCTGCCTTTTCTAAAACCAGCTTGAAGATCTGATCATCTGCCACTAAACTTTAAACAGGAGGCAACATGGCTAATACTTCCCTCATCATTAATTCCAAAGTTATGCAGAGCTTTTCATTATAAGACTAAGCACTTTTTCATGTTTATTAGACAGTCTCGCCTCTTAATGAAGTGCTTCTTTATTCCTTTTACCCATTTTAAAAAAAATTTGGGTGCTCTTTTTTCTTTTGATAGAAAGAAGTACTTTATATATATTGGATACCTGTGTGCTGAAGGGCATATGAATTACAATATATTTTCCAACTCTGGCTGTTCTTTTAAATGGTTATTTTTTGATGAACATGTTTTTAAAAGAAGTGAAATATACCATTTCCTTTATTGTTAGTACTTTCTATGAGAATCTTGTTTAAGAAATCCCTACTGTCGCTGAGATTTTGTTAGCAGTAACAGCGTTACTTCTTTTCTAAGTGTTGCATTTTTTAAGTTACAGACAGTGCTATCCAGGACAAGTTTTCTTAATGGAAAGGCTTTTAAATGAGACTCAACTTCTTTAGTAGTCATGGGACTACTGAATTTTCCTTATTACCCTGTTGCTAAGTTCTGTTTTCCTATGTTTATTTCATCCACATTTCATTCAAAGTGTCTGTCTTTCTAGACTATGTTTTGTTTCTAACATTGGTTAGTTTTGCCTTTTTTCTTTTTCCTTGATCATTCTCACCAAGAGTTTAGAAATTTTATCAGTCTTACTGCTTTGCTAGTCTGTTTTTTTTTGTCATGTTACATATTTCACTAATTGCTATTATTTTTTCCATCTATTTGAATTTAATTTGCTATTATTCTGGTTTCTTAAGGTTTCGCTAATTCATTTTTAGCCTTTCTGCTTTTCTAATATGTGCACTTTAAGGCTACACTGTTACCTTTGATCACATCCAAAAGGTTGTTACTTGATATTCCTGTTTTCGTTTGGTTCAAAATAATTTCTACTTTCTACTGGATTATTGGGAGGTATATCCTCTTTAACTTTCAAATTGTGTCATTTTTGTTACCAATTTCCCATTAATTCTGCTGCAGAAAGCCTTCTCTGTAAGAATACAATTCTCTGAAATTTGCTAATAGTTTCCTTATGGCCTAACAGATAGTCAGCTTTGATAAATGCTCCATAATCACCTCAAATTATCCTTACACTTTTTGGGGGGCGGTGGGGGAAGACTGTGTCTGCTTTCATTACTGAGAGAGCTGTATTAAAATTTTATTATTTTTATATAAAATTTTAAATATGAACTTCTGCTTCTGATCAGTATGGAGAAATTAGCACTTTATCTTCCTCTTTAAAACAAAAAACTAGACAAAATATGTAAAACAAAGCCACAACCACTTAGACCCTTGACACAGGCACTAAAGCACGTAATCCTTCAGCGCATAAGCCCTCCAGGGCCCCAGCTCACTGCCTGCAGAAAATTTCCAGAATATAGAAAATTCAAAAGAATCTAAAAGCTATTAGAATCAATAAATGAATTGAGCAAGTCATTATAAAACAACTGTATTTCACTACATTAGCAACAAATAAAAAACAAAGACCTAGAGACACCTCACAAAAGACAGTATCCAAAGAGTCAATAAATTGGAAAAGATGGTTAGCATTACTAGTAATTATGGAAATTAAAGTTAAAACCACATGAAGATACCAGTATATACTTACCAGAACTCATGAAAGTAGAAAGAAAAAGAAAAAATATTAAGCATGGCAAGCACGATAGCAAATGTCCCTTCTGTAAACACTTGGAAACACAACAGGCTGACCAGCCAGTTGGAAAGGAAGCCTCTGGCCCTCTTACCTTTGTTTAACAAATGCTTCTTGAAGGCAATGAGATGGAGTGGTTCCCATGGTGTACTTATGAACACTATATCCTTTAATTCAGACAAAAACAGTAGCATCCATTAGTTTTCTAGGGTGGCCATTAACACAATACCAAAAGCTGAGTGGTTAAAGCAACAGGCCAGAAGACCAACAGCAAGGTGTTGGCTGGGTGGCACTTCCTCTGAGGCTTCAAGGAGGGATTTCTTCCTAGTTTCTCCTCCTTCCTGGTGACTGTAGGCATTCTTCCACTAGTGGCCACAACTCTCTGCAGACTTCAAGTTGCCTTCTCCTCTGTGTTACCTTCCTTTGCCTCTCTAAGGACACTCAGTACGACAGTTTTGAGGCGAGAGGTAAACAGAAATTATGCAAGCAGAGTTCTTGAAAAGCTGTTTTGCTAATAAAAAGGGACACGTTTGCACCTTTCCAGCAAATCTTTTCTTCTTGAAACACTTGATGGTGCCCTCGGGTGTCTCAATAGCATGCAGAATCTCTGTACCAGCCCAAGAGAGTCCTCTGGCAGACTCTTCTTATAAAAGAAAAAAAGCTCCCATAGGGTTGAAGCCACTGATAAAGCTGGCTTGTAGTTGAATACACTTTTTAAAACATATTTGGCTGCATCAGGTCTCGGGGGCACCATGCAGGCGCTCTGGTTGCAGTGCATGACCGCTCTAGCTGTGGCACGTGGGCTCCCGCTGTTGCGGCCCTCGGGCTCTGGGTCACAGGAGCTGAGCAGCTGTGGTGCATGGGGTTAGTTGTTCCCTAGCATGTGGGATCTCAGTTCCCTGACCCGGGGTCAAACCTAGGTCCCCTGCACCGCAAGGTGGATTCCCAACCACCGGACCACCTGGGAAGTTCCCAAACACACTTTTAAAAAGCTAAACAGCAAGGTGTTTGACAGATACCATAATGTCAACTGTAATTGGACAATTCCAATTTCTCTGGAGACTAAAAACAAAAAATGCCTTCATACCAAGGCAGGGCCCAGGCCGGTCCTCTTGAGTGACTGGGTGTAATTATCTGACCGGCTCCCACACATTAGCAATAAGGTGCAGAGACGACTGATTAGATTCTTTATTGATTCCACCAACGTATTAGTAGATATGATAATAAATGGTACTTTTACATTCTCTTAACCAAAAATATAACAAATATTTACACTCAATAAAAATACAAAAAGCATACAGAGGCACTGTCTTTCTAAAAGACATAAGTTTAAGAGGTATCAAAAAATAGGAGACAAACATTGCTTGTTACAGGATACTTTACAATCACTGAATTGTGCAGTATAATTGCTATTTGATTATTATGACTGTGCAGTTTTGTCTTTTGCTGATAAGCTCACGTTTCAATTTTAAAAGGTCAAGTACAACTGCATTCTGTGTATCAAAAGCAAAGAAGTCTTAAAAAAGCACAAAAAAAATTAAAGATGAACTGGGGTTCGAGTTTAAATCTGAAAATGTACTTTAAACACTTTTGAAGATTTATCCCTTTCCTCTAGCCTTTATGGTAATACTAAAGGGATACATCTATTTTAATATCACATGTTTTAGAAACATACATCAGATAACAATCAGTTTTAAATATACAAGGAAACTCTCCCCTTCTTGAAGGGGAGAGAATACTTTATAAAACTTAGGTTTGGATATCTCCATGATTACTGTCATATTTCAAGCCTGGGAGATTTTCAAGGTGGTTATGCAGACTTATCACCCTCACAAAAAATCATTTAAAGGTTTTTCTCTCCCCAAATATGATACTGAAAGTAATCATTGGAGAAAGTAATAATCTATTAAATTACAATAAACTTTTACGGAAGTACACATTGGAGTTATTAATTCTCCATATCTTTCATTATGAAGAGTTTCTTTGTTGTTGAAATTCATTATTTGGCAAAAGTTGCAGCTTCAATATTCCTGGCTGATTCAGAGTTGTGGTGCGATGAGGGCACAAATCTCTTTAGTATGCTTATAAATTCATAACATAAAAGCAAAAACAAATGGGGACTTAGAACTGGAACAAGTACAGGTTAAGGCTTCTCTTGTTCTAGTCATGTGACAAACTAAGAGAAGGCAGGAATGTACCCGATATCAAAACATAAAGATCAAAATGCCATGACGTTTTTAAGGGATACACACATACCAAACTACAAAGCATTTGGCTAGTTCCTGATCAATGTGATCAGCTGATCCAAACACTCACAGTTCAAGCTACAGGAAAACAAAGGCAGCTACAAGGTGCAAGTCCCAAACCACAAGCCTCTGACTCTGTGCAAGATGATTATCAATAACATTAAGGACAACAATTTGAAAGACCTGTTAAAAAAACAGATACTGTGCAAACAGCACATTTTTCTGGGGAGTGGATACAAAATGGTGAGAATAAATACCCAAACTTGATAAAAAGATGGTTATAGCAAAAATATCTCTCACTTTCTTTGTTTTGTTCTGGACATGAAAATAATATTGTGTAAACCAGTGAAAGAAAAATTTACGATCAAAGGACCACTGTTTATAGATCACACCTTTACAGTGTGACTTTCAAACTATTAGTAGATTTTTGATCCAGGTTACTTTCCATTTCGATGGCCAGGTTAGCTATGGAGCCAACTAGCCTCAGTCTAACATACCTTAAATTTCTAAGGCTTAAAGTTTCTGATCTACAAGTTTTTGCCCATGGGAATTTTTCAGACATGTGATCGTTCCTAAGATGAAGAAACTGTCGTTTTGACAGAAAAGATGGACTACTGCCATTTACCAGCTGGAACTGATTTATGATTTTAAAATAAAGGAAACAGGAGGATGATAGAAGGAAGAGAGAGCTAGGAAAAAAATGAGAACAAACTTTTCAAAAGGAAGTCATAAGACAACCAAATCCTGTAAATTCACATATGGACAACCACTCAGAAGTAAACCTATTTTTGGTTGCAAGTTGATCCGGGTAGTGCACATTAATGGCTTTGGCTTTTGTTTTTTTGGTAGTCACAGAAGTTTATTA
This sequence comes from Aepyceros melampus, assembly GCA_006408695.1. Lineage (NCBI taxonomy): Eukaryota > Metazoa > Chordata > Mammalia > Artiodactyla > Bovidae > Aepyceros > Aepyceros melampus. The sequence goes on from SJXQ01007863.1 coordinate 305,243, forward strand.
AACTTTCATTTGCCTTTATACTAAAAAACAAATGAAAATATTTAAACTAAAGATATAGAAAACATTATACTTAATTTTTTAAAATGTTGGAAAGTCTGCCTCATCCAGTAAACAATTACTGAAATTTTAATTAAATATGTAAGAGTACCATGCCTAACAGGAGAAAACATTTTATATACATATATAAGAAATGAAATGAAAGTTGCTCAGTCGTGTCCGACTCTTTGCGACTCCATGGACTGTAGCCTACCATGCTCCTCCATCCATGGGATTCTCTAGGCAAGAATACTGGACTGGGTTGCCATTTCCTTCTCCAGGAGATCTTCCCAACCCAGGGAACGAACCCGGGTCTCCCGCATTGTAGGCAGACACTTTACCATCTGAGCCACCAGGGAAGCTCTATATATATATATATATATATAAAATATATCTCCTTCCTCTCAAGGCCTGAAGTGAGAACCAAGAAATAATCATTTCCATAATTCTAGCTCCTCTTTCCCCCACAAAAATTTCAACCGATCATTGACTCTGGCATGCTGAGCTTTATCTACAGTCAACTGGGAGCTACAGTGTTTATCAAGATTGAAAACAGCCTTGTGCTTTGAGATGGGGGGGGGGTGGGGACTGCTGCAGAACACTTAGCACAAAGCTAAATTGATCTTCATGATTACATTGCCAACGATAACACATCCATTAAGAACAAACTCCATATCTGAGTTGTAAAAAATTTTAGTTACAGGTTCCTACAGAGTGGAACTGTCTAGAACTCAGTTTCCATTTATTGGATTTATACTTACAGTTAGATAGAGCATGATGTTCACTTCAGAAGGAATTTCTATATGTGTTACATAAGATTAAAATTTCATTGTTTCAAAATTTGGATTGCTACACACCCCATCATACCCCCTCCTTTTCCCAAAAGGCTGCTGACTCTGTGGTAGCTTCATTTGGCTTTCCAAATCCTGACCAGCAGATGGCAGTGTTTTTACTTCCTAAGATCTCAACAGCAAAAGGATTCCTGTTCCATGCAAACAGACCCACAATGCATTGGTGCTATAGATGATTACATATAGTCAAAGGTATTATCATCCTGTAAAGATGGCTTCTGTTTGGTCCGATCAGAGACAGTTTTATGGCCTCAAACATGAACATCAGTTAACAAGAGCTCCCAAATACAAAGAAAACCAGAAAACTCCAAATAATAAGTTACTTTTCAAATACATAAAAATATCCTTGGCATTGGCAGACATTCTGAATTTGTCTGTTAACCCAAGCTATGGCTGGAAAATACTACCACTCTACTATCTTAAAAACAATGTGTTAAAGGAAAATCTATAGTGATATATATATGGGGAGGACTCGAGTTTGAATTTGTTCTAGTAACTGTGGTCCCAAGGCAGATCTGGTGTGCAAAGCGGAGACTGGTATCCAGGCACAACATCCATAGCTGAGGAAACTATGCATCTGCAGGGATTTAATGAAAGGAAGCATGACTCAGGCTATCTCATTGCTCAGAGTACAGGGAACAAAACCTCTGGGTTAGCAGCAGGAGCAGCGTGCTATGGGCTGGCAACGGCCTGCAGAATCACGAGATGGTTCTGCCCACTCCTTCTTCCAGGACTTTCAGTAGACTTCACCAGGTCAATATAAAGGCTACACTGCTGAAACCTGTTCATTTTCTGAAAACAATAGAAACACAGTTAAGTGGTAGATCCACATATTAATAAAGATCAACTAACACTCTAGTTATCTTTTAGAAAATTACTCAATTTCAACAAAGAAATCTTCTCAAATAGCCCATCAGAGGCCAGATTTTACTGTAATGACGTTTTTGAGTTCCGACCACATCGAAGACTGACAATCAACTGGAATTCCAAAGTGCTTTGTAACTACTTTATTACTACACTGTTTAAAAGGATAAAATTCATTTATTGCCAACTTTGTCAAGTCAGTCAAGTTTTGCTAATAAGAGGAACTCTATCAAACAGCATAACTTCAGATAATTTGACATTGTGATACTTGGAGTTTCAAGTGCCCAAGCATTAATATATAACACAACTCCACCAATGTCATGTGTCTTTTAAAATTATCCCTTTCGGATGAGCTGCCATTTGAACTATAAGAATACTCCATTTGAGCTGGAAAAAGGGTACCGGGCACAGAGAAACAACAAGTTTGTTCTCTTCGTTTACAAAAATACACCATCATATTTAGGCTTTTCTCTTTTTTTAAACAGAGATTTCTAAAGCAGTGAAGAAAACATTTCTGATTACATGAAATACCAGAGTAAAGATCATTCGAAGTGTTAAGCAATTTATTTAAGAGCTATTAAGGTAGTCTGTCAACATACCATCTGCTTCGCTATCTGCATCAGTCACATCTAGTTTATGCCTCTGAGGCTGAATTACAATCTTCGATGGAACACAGGCCACAGGGCTGCTACTGAGAGAGGCTGGTGGCAGTCTAGAGAGGCTGTTATGCATCATCTTTGACCTCTGCACCGCCACACTATACTCTGGAGGTTTTAGGTGGAGGTGGGGTCCTTCCTTTAGGTCCGCTAAAGAAATCCCCATGTATCCTGGAGGAGTGGGAGGTGGCTCCCTATACCTATCCTCCTTCTTGGGTGAGGTGACACAGTACACTGGCATGAAAAATAACAATGGAAACGTTAATGAAAAACAGAAGAAATGAAAATAAAAAACACAAAACTTATTACAATGATAAAACAGAACTTAAAAAACTGACAAAATTAATATATTTGAACACAATGGCAGTAGATTAAAAACTTTTTAATCAGCTTAATAAACTTGATATTTAAATTTGTGTTTAAAATACATAAATTACACTGGGTTTTACAAACATTAAACAGTGAGACAGTTGAAAGAGATGACTCTGACGACAAACTTCTTCCTTTCACAGGTCAGCCTGTGAATCACAGAGGTGCGTGACAGATTGATTCCTCAGGACACCAGTCCCAAAGGGAGTCAGAAACACTTAAGAATTCATCCTGAATATCTAAAGTGCATTAAATGGGGAGATGTTCATAGAAATGACATTTAGGCCCTCTACTTAAGTGCTATTTTCCCCTTTCTCTGACATGAAACACTGTTTCCTGGCACTCCAGGGTGAATAAGTAAGTTGTCATTGCTGGCATATAAATAAACTTTAGAGAGGAACTAATTCCTTCTAGGACTTTATTCCTAACCTCTGCTTTGTGCTTAAGTGAAGAAGAAAAACCATAATTTTAGGAAATCTACTTTAAGTAACTTTCTCTGATTTTCTCAGTGGGTATTAAAAATAATAGTGACTTAAAACCTTTTCCCCTACATTTGTACACCCTCCAGTCTAAAGCAAAGCTTCAAAAAGCACCAGAAATAGGTTAAACAGGAAGGTTTCATGAAATTAAGACCAATCCACAAGACTCATAGGACCAGTAACTCTGAATGTCTTGATGATATCAGTAACTTTTAAAATAAAGTGGCTGCCCACTCCAGTATTCTTGCCTGGAGAATTCCAAGGATAGAGGAGCCTGGTGAAGAGTTGAAAATAACTGAGCGACTAACACAAATCTATATGCAATAAGAAGAGACTAAATTAAAAAGGATCATTAAAATCCTCCCTTCAGAGAATCAAGTTTGTCCATGCTGAAATTTCTACAACTCTACCAGCAAAATCTGCAATAATATCAAAGTCAGAAGGATTTCCATTCCCATCTGAGGAGAATGGAGTGAGGAGAGGGTAAAGAGGTTGTTACGAGAACACAAGCATGAAGAACATTAAGAGATTTGCCCAGAGTCAACTAGAAATGAACAATAACAAAAGAACACAAAAAAACATTTTAAATCTATTTTCCCAAATGGATAAGAGAAAGATTTTACATCCATGCACACACATGCTTGCATATCAGTATAGTGGTTAACTAAAAGGCTTTAATAAAAAAAACCCTTGGAAAAATGAATGAACTAAAAAACCCAATGTATAATGAAATGAGCAAAAAATATGCTATAAAAATCATTTCTTTTACATTTAGTAATTTAAATTGATACCATGAATATGATATAAAAGAGTTGATTATAATACTGATTCAAAACATCACTTCACACAAAAGAAAACCAGGTGCTATTATGTCCCAGGACTTACATAACTCAAGAAAGAAAGGGAAAAATGTATTTGATAGGCAAATACTAAAAGAATACACCAAAACAGCTGTGTGCAGTTACAACAGAACCCACAAACAGAAGCTGGTGCACGCATAACATGCACTAGGCAGGTGCAATGAAAGATGTTTTGGACTTCTTTCTTTGCATTTTTGGGCCACAGCGCACAGCATGTGCGATCTAAATTCCCTGACCAGGGATCCAAACTGTGCTCCTGCAGTGGAAGCTCAGAGTCTTAACCTTAACTAGACTGCCAGAGAAGTCCCTGCTTCAGACTTCTTTATCACACATTTTCCCCCACCTGTAATACCTAAAAGTTTTATCAGATTCAAAGCTTCTAACCATGTATGCAGAGCAAGAGGGGTTCAAACAATTTAAGAGGTGGCAAAGAGAACAATCCCTTTATTACCACTGCATAGTAATATAATATTTCTTAATGAAACCAAAAAGATCCCAAAAGCAAAATCAGACATATAAACCTGTCTCCCTAATTAAATTACTTCATGTCACCCTTTTCATTTTAAATAGCTTGACTATCTGCCCCAAGCCCTTGAGAAATCATGAACTTTAATTTGCATATGAAGGGAGGAAAGAGAGATTAGAATAAGAGAAAGGAATTTTGCAAGAATAAAGTTCTGAGCCAAGGTCACGGTTTACCACTTAAACTCTAAACGCCACACATATGACAAACACATAACTTACCAATCAAGCCCTTTTCTGTACTTGAAGTAACAGTTTTATAAACTGGATCGATGCCTTCTTTGATGCCTTCAGATGATTCAGCTGGGGTGTTCTCCAGCACTCTCCGTTTAACTGTCCCATAGTTTGGTTCGTATGTGTCAGACAGAGAACTAGAGGAAGCCCAGCTCTGTCTCATCTGATTAGTCTCTAGGCTTGCTTTACACTGAGCACAAGTTCGAGAGCAGCCTTTGGGAAAGCTGTAGTGCTCACAGTCAGTGGGTTCAACTTCAGCTATGGGACCATCCAAATGGGTAGGTCGGTAAGAGTTCAAAAACTCCCAGCCTTTGGGATTTGGAAGACTTTGGAAGTTGTCATGGGAACTGCTTGAGCAGGAAGTCCAACTTCCACGACCACTATCAGCTGTTTCTATAATGACGTGCTCATGAGAAATCTCTTCATTGCTCACAGAAGATGAGACAGCTAAACTCTTGTTGATTAGAGATGGCTTTGAGAGTGTCCACCTAAAATCAGAGACACACAATTAAAAGTAATTTACTGGCTTAAAGGAAAAACTGCCTTCTACCAACTGCCTACAAGAGACTGTAGAACATAGATCACAAGTGCTTAATGCCCACATAACCTTGTGAAAAAAATGTCACTGTAATCAATCATCACTGAACTTCTCCTGGCATTAATGTTTATACTTAGCTAGAAACTCAAATACTTAGCAAGGTTTCCTCAGTATTCTTCTTGAATAAAATTAAGTGTACATTTTCATTCTGGGTCACACAATGCTAGATTCTCTCTATGCACACAGAATTAAGAATTTCAATTACAGGAACCATGTTTTATTTTTCAGCATGTCTCTGAGGTACCAAGTAAACACAACTTCCCCAATTACCTACTACTGAATGAGTTCTATCATATCTAGCAAGGGTTCTCAAACTTACATTCATGGGCCAAATCCAGTCAAGACTGTTTTATTATGGTCTTGGACAAAGCATGGTTTGTTTTTTTTTTTTTACATTTTTAAACAGTTTAAACAAAATAGAACAAAATACTCCAAAGATTTTGAGACAAGGACTGTCTGCAGTCTGCAAAACCTAAAATTTGTACTCCTTTAAATGGGCCTTTACCTGCTCATCCCAGATAAGGTTTGTGAAGTCCTGATACTTGGTACAGAGGATAGACCAGGATCTGCAAACTGGAGTCCAGGGGTAAATCTGGGCCTCAATACCTGCTTTTGCATATAAAGTTTTACCGGGACACAGTAAAACTGTTTGTTTACAAACTGTCAAAGGCTACTGTGATCCAACAAGAGCAAGGCTGAGCAGCTGCAACAGAGCCCTTACTGCCACTACGCCTCATGCATTCACTAACTTTACAGAAAAAGTCTTCCGATGCCCGGTCTAGAGAACCACAGTTTAGAAACCTTTACAAATATGATAATGCTTTACTATTTAAAGTATACCAGATTTAACAATATCAATTTACAGTTGACTTTCTCAATGCTTTCTGAAGACTTCCATTTTGTTTGATTCGAAATAGAAATTTAGAGTTCACTTTTTTTGGGTAGGATTGCCTTTTCATAGCTGGTAATTCTTATCCTCCAAATCATACTTTGCAGTAACAGGGATCAAGGACTAGTCCTACTCTCCCAATCTGTCCACAGTGTGTATAGCACTTTGAGGGTACTTCCCATTACACACTCTGTTTCTGAGCAGTCTCTAACCTTACAGCCAGAATGCAAGACACTTCCCACATACCAATGGCATCTTCATGTTGAATTCTTATTGATCAAAAAGATATATAAGTTATGTGATTTTGGTAACACTTAAAAAATGAGCACCCACACATCCTTCAAAACTACTTATTTTCACATAAGTATATAAGATGCCCCCTTTGGGGCGTATCCACGGTCAAATTAGGGAGCACTACTTGCTGTGGCCCCTTAGCCTGAGTTTGGTGATGTGAACACAGGCGAGGATGCTTACCCAGGGCCAAGCTGACTATGGTCTCCTATCCCTGAGGAGTGCTCTGTCTTTTCCAGTGCTCCAGTGGATTCAGGGACTGCCACAGCCTGGGAGGAACACCGCTGTTCATCCTGTAGAGCTGTCGACATGGAGTCAACAGAACAATTGCTCACAATGCTGGACCGTGAAGAAATCTCACTGTGGCTAGAGTCAGACAAGTTGTCGGATTTAGCTGATGGTGTAAGTGTATAACCTGAATGAGAGAAGACAACTGATCAGACTACAGAACAACTGAACTGGAGTGGGGAGGGTCAGGGAGAGGATTAAAAAAATATAAAAAAGAACAAAAACATAAAGTGAGTATCAGTGTCAATTTCCATCTATGCAGAAGCAATGGTGCCAATCTTCTATCAATGTTCCCTTGCATATCCTTTCACCTACCTACCTTCATGGCACCAATTTAATTCCAAATTCAAGAAGCAGAACATTAAAACACAGTATTACTGAGAAAACTAGTTCAAATCTGCCCCTGGCTCTCACAGAGCTACAAGCATTTAATAGAATAAGAGGCATTAAATATATTACAGAACATTAGAAAGAAGACATCCTGAACGTCTCAGCTTCTTAACTCTATGTCCCCTCCCCTATGATTAATATAAATATTTCAAGGCCTGACTTAAGTGTTCAAAACACCACCTTGGGCTGGGTGTACCTAAGGGGAGTGAGGACCCAAGGGAAATAATTTGTTTTTTAAAACTGCAAATACTTACCCTAGATACTTTGCTTTAGTCACCTAAGAAGTCTTGCCCAAGCTGAGAGCCACTTGTTTTACTATTTGTAAAGAAATTGCTTTAGATTTGCATTTATTCTTATACCTAGTTTCCTTTTTCTTCATCAATTTAGCGGAGTATTAAACAGCTGAACTGACAGATTTAGAAGAATGTATCATGAAAACAAACCAGCATCTGCCTGTTTTAATTAGTTCTGTGACTTACTGCACAGCAGATATAACTAGAGAGATTTTCTTTAGCATTTTCTGGAATGAAGGGGTGAAGATGCAGTCAAGTAGATGGATCCAAAATCAAATCTGTAGTGTGATACTTAATGTACCCTGTCATCTGTTTTGGTAATTGTTAGAAAAGTGCCAAACTTCTGTCGTTGTGAAGTAAAAGAAAATGCTGTAGTAATCCCAGCAAGGAGTAGGTCACAAAGAAGTAAGCAATTATCTTCTCGTTCACTAAGAGAATGAGGTTCTATAAGATGCATGACCTTTGGGTCCACTCCTAGAAACCTCAAAAATTATATATAGCCTCTGTACTCAAATATAGTTCAACAACCAACAAATGTGTTAATCAATAACCTAATTTAGTTTCATTAACTATTTCAAAACAGAAAAATGAAGACTCAGAAAATGTTTAATCTATATATTTGGCTTTGTGCCAGGCACAGGACAAGCCAAGCCAAGCCAATCATTTGACTCCTCCCCAGTTCTCTGATCATGGGATCTGCTATTCCTCAGTGTCCCTCAGGAAGTGATGGGTCAATTTTCAAGAGGACCAAGAAAATGGATGTGGTAAATTAAAAACAAACTTAAAAAATTCTTCCTCAAAAGAAAAAATCACTATTCTTTTATCCTGGGGCACAGACTTGCTTTACTGTTTTAAAAATAATTTCACTCCTATGTCTGTTAGATCAGTATTTCTCAAATATAATTAATTTTAAGAATCATCTGGAAGGCTTATTAAAATACACATTCTTGGGCCAATTTCTAGCAATTCAAATTTATGAGGTCTGCAGTGGGACATAGTAACTGTATTTTTTAAAAACAAGTCTCCCATATATTTTTTAACTTGCCAGGTTAGACTATCTCCTCCTCCTCTGACCAGAGTGTATATGCAAAGTGGATGATTAAAACAAAAAGTTTACATGGACTAGATATTATATAGTTTCTTGCCTTCCAAACACTTCTCTTTAGCTTTAATGTAGTTGCAGTAATAAGAAAGCAACACACTTATGTAAGGCAAAGGTTTCGATCAGATCATTACTGAGGTTTTAATGTAAAAGTAAATACTGGTTCCTAAAAGGCCTCCTCTACTTGCTGCACTCACAGACCCAGCTGTTACCTGTAGAAAATAAAGCCAACCACAGAAAATGAGAGTATTAAGTTTACTAACATTAGCAAAATAACATACATACAAATAAGGCACTTTAAATGAGTACGATTTGGTTGCTGGAAGATACTAATCCATAAAATGCTCAGAGAAAATATTTTAGTAGGTTGGCTGCCTCAGCCTTGACAAATGACTTAATTTAAGCTACATTTACATTAATAAATGAAAACAAACTTCACACTAAAATTAAGTAAAGAACTTCATCAGAGTGTCTTTCTCCTTTTAGACGTGAATCTTGTATAGAAGCAGCTTAAAGTGTTACTGTTGCCTCCGCTATTTGAATTGAAGATGTCACTCCCTTTCTCAGCTTTGATGTTGCTTCCAACATCCTTCACTTTCTCACAGCTTTCTGTAGCTTGATTGTGATCTGCGTCCTCTTTTCTGCTGTTGGCTAGTCTCTCCCTTGAAAGAGTTCTTTCCCTAAATCTTCTAAACGGGGATGTCATTCTTTTTCTGGCTGTGTTCTCACAGCTTGTCCTGTCTCTATTCTCCTCAGTGGCCTTCTCGGTCCTGTCTGTCCTTTTGGCTGTGCTCCTGGTAATCTGAAGGATTTTCTTTTGCAAGTAAACCCCACCTATTCCGGGGCAGCTCTGGCCACTGATGTTGGTGCTGGACTCACGGGGAGGGGATGAGGAAGACCCTGAGAGGCGCAGCAGGATGCTGTGATCAGATAGGATACTGCCAACTGGAGGGAGAGATGCAAAAACCCTGTCACGGTCAATTAATTCTTTCCAATTAATCACAATTTACCTGGTTTATATAACATTTTACTATCAAAAAATTTTAACATCTTGACAATATCTGAAAAATTAAAGTCTAGCAACATACTTTACTACATGGAGTCTCTACTATATAGCATAAATAAGAACACAGGAGAAAGGTTACCTTGATTAGAATAAGCTGGTAATAAAAAACTGCTGAAAGTAACCCAAGCTGCTAAAATCATAAGCTAAAATATGACAAGAGTACCCAATAACCAGAAATGTTTCTTGAAAGTAACTATGTCTAGAATTTCCAGGCAGAGTCTACTAACAAAAATCAGACAGGACTTCATCAGTCTCTTTCTTCTTTTAGACTTGAATCGTGTATAGAAGCAAAAATCAGACAAGATATATAAACAGGACATACAATATATGTATTTATAAAGCACAATGTCTGATCCAATTTTCTCTCCAAGGTGGAGAGGTTCCTTGCCTTAAGCATCAGGGAAGATAAAGGTTAAGGCCTCTTGATGTCTCACTTTTTCAATTCTTTGTTTAATTCTCCTGTTAAAAATCATGTGTGTAGGCCTTTTCTCTTTCTTAGAGTTGAAAAAAAAATTTGGCTTATTTTCTCAATTGTTATAGAACAAAGAACTATTTCAAAGTATAGCAAGAACAGATTCTAATAACATACTTTTAGTTTAATGGCATTTTTGTTCAATCACTGAACACTGGCAAAAATCTGTCTATGGAAATAAACCACCAGAAATAGTTTTGAAGAAAAGACTTTCTTCAGATTTCTAAGACTTCGAAACATCACTATGTTTCTCACAAATCTATAAATATCATGGTCACAAATCTATAAATATCATGATCAACTGTTGGCCACCCACTGAAAGACACAACAGAGAGAAGACTTCTCTATTCCAGTGGTTAAAATGGATTTCTGTTGGGAATAAAAGCAGTGGGGAAATTCCTGTTCTTGACCTCTTCCCTCAAGTCACACTGATGCATATAACACCAAATCCAATTCAACTAGTTTCCAGGTTAGAGAACTGTCGTATAATGAGACCCCTGGAGGGTGTAAAGGTGTTCCTGAAAGAGCATTAAAAGCATACAAACATTGTTCATCTGGACCCTGTGTGTGAATAGGCACTGTTCCCAGCCCCAATCCTTGGGACCTGATTACTCATTCGAGTATTGCCTGGAGAATTCCTTGGACAGAGGAGCCTGACAGGCTGCAGTCCATGGGGTTGCAAAAAGTCAGACATGACTGAGTGACGAGTGCTTTCACACACACACAAGGGATACTTTGGCCAGGAAACACTCACAATGGGAGAGGAAAGAGATCTGTGTACTTTCCTAAATCATATACAAGCTACATACAATAGGAATAGAAAACTGTGCTTTATAAACACATCTATTATGAATACTTTTATATGTCCTATGTGATTTTTACTAAGTTTTTCTTAGTAAAATCTGAAAGAAAATTCTAGCCAGTCTCAGCTATGTGAAGAAGGTCAGTAATGGAGTTATACTGCCCTGGTGTGGCAGCAGTGATAAAGAAGAGAAATTCCAATTTACTAAACACCCACCATCTATCAGGCATTACAGGTATTATTTCATTTAAACCTTAAATAAAGTCCCTAAAATAGGTGGTCCCTATCCCATCTTACAGACAGAAGACCTGACCTTATAAATCTGTTGTTTATAGTAACAAAGCTATGACTGGGGACAGAGTCAGAAATCAAACTAAGGTCTGACATCACTGTACCACACTGCTGTCACAGAGGGAGCAAAAATAAAAAAGAACCCTCAAAAGTGAAAGGAAACTTAGAACACACAGGAGCTAAGGAAAGCTCTGCAAGTTTTCCTTCCTGCTAGAATTCATAAGCTTGTCCTCCCTCTGACCATGTACTATTCTGTACTGTGATTATTCAAAGATGTAAATCTTTCACCTCTCTGAAATTCCCACAAGTCACGTTCATGCATATACACCAAATCCAATTCAACTAGTTTCCAAGTAAGGAAACTAAGGAGTCTTTTCACCAGGGCACACAGAGAATGTGGAGGGGCCAGAGGAAGAAACATACACATTATCCAGAATGCCGCATTTGGAGCTGGTGTGAAACGGCATCTTACATTCACACTACCCAGGCTAGTCAGAAAAAAAAGAGCAAAGCCTCGGTCTGAAATATGTAAATATAGGTAAATAAACAAGAGAAATTTCACATTTTTTTTTAACTCAAGAGGTTCTATATTAGTATAAATGTAAAAATCCACAAGGGTACTGTACAGATTATTATAAATTCTGATTGATAAAAAGGTAGCAGTAACACTCCATTAGAAAGAAAGGAATGTATTACCCTAAATATTTGTTTCATTTCCTAAATCTTGTAAATGGGTTATAAACAATTTCCTAAAGAAATTCTTACTTTAAAATACTTCATAGAATTATCTAAATTAATTGGTAATTTGAATAACAACATCAAGAATCTGCACAGACCAAAACAACTGACTTCTGCCTTCATTCTTATCTGTGCTTGTCCTCTACCAAACGAGGACCACATTCTGAATGCAGGAGTCCTAGCTCCATGCTGCATGATACCTGGAAGCCATCTAAATAATTCAATCCAAAACATGAAAATTCAGGAGGTATTATGAGTTTCACTTTTCTTCACACTTTCTAAATATTATCACCATAGACCAAAAGGAAATTGTGTGCCCCACAGTGTTGTCTGGTGTTAACAAGAGCTCAAAGTGTTTTCCCTCACCTTTGCGGGGGGAACCTTGAGGAGACACAGGAGGGCTGGAATGTAAGGATGATGCCACAGAAATAGTGTCTTCTGTGTGTTTCTTACCACCACTTACTTCTTCAGCTGTTCCTAAAACTTTCTGAGGTAAACCTGTACCTAAAAATGAAATCAAAGAGGTAAATAAGCATCACTTCACAATTAAAATGTCTACAGTTGCCTAAATTACTACGTATAACTAAAGCCACGATGCACAATGGCTAGTGCAGTCAACTGAAATGCGTGCATGACACACGGGGACTAAACGACTGGGTAATGGCACACAGAGATTCTCACCTCTAAGGCATTTGTTCAAATTCAGCCAGTCAGCACAGATCAGATTAGAATAACTCTTTCTTTGCTTGTTGTGCTGCATAAGGGACATGGATTTAACAGTCTGGGATAGTGTGCCACCCCCCACCACTGACACACGTGTTGGAAGTCTCAATAGAGAACGCATGGATTCAGACTCTTCCTTCCCCTCTAGAGGTGGCCTCTCCAAGTCAGGGCGAGGCCTGTGGCAGGGGCAGCGGAGGGATGTTGGCTCTGTCACTACCTGTGGTGCGTCTGTGCTGTGGGGATACAGAAGCTGCTGCAGGGCTGCCAGTCCAGCCCTTTTCAAGAGCACTAAATTCACACTACAGGAGAGAAGTAGACAACAGAAAGAATCATGAATTTATAGGAAAAGAGTATGGAGCCTATTGGAAACATTCCTGCAAAGTTCTGTCATCACTCTTGTCCAACAGCTGGTCCTTTTTGGCATAGGTCAAACTTACCAATGATTTCACTGAACCAGTAAAGAAAGCCCAACTCTGATGAGTACCCAGCATAGTAACAAGCACTCCTTTAATACTGAAAAAATTTAAAACTTGGTATATTCACACTACTCTTAGTGAAGTGCCATTTTAATATATTTATCACATAACTAATAGGCATATTACAGGAAGAGGGAAGATGGCTACCTGGTACAAATTATTCTGCCTCTCAGGTGATGATGTCCAAGAAAGAAATCAGAGTTAGACTATTCTCATTTCTCATCACCAAATCAACTTCACCTATTTTGCATCCAACTTTCTCTTCATATCCACAGTCACCAAACTAGATCAGGTTTTGGTCATTGCTACATCAGCTTTCCACTCAGACTCCCCATCTCCAATCTCACACCCCTTTCCTACTATAGACCTCCTCAAACATAAACTGAACCAGACCCTGCCTTGCTCAAACTGCTTCCTATAGGTATCTAATGACAACATTCCTTCAGCATGTCATGTTCTAATTTTGGCATGTCTATGACTTGACTTCTCTTCATCCTGGGACACTGTCTGCTTAGTACAGTGTTAAAAGTAAGGACTTTGAGCCAGTTATCCTGATCTCAACTTGCAGTTCCATCTCTTACTGAGGATGCTTTAAGTTATTTCGATCTTTATGGAGTGAGAGTATTCTTTATCTTTAGAGTTATTAAGATTCAATGAACATATATACATAAAATAGTAAAAGCACTTGGAACTGTGTCTGGCATTCAGCAAATGTTCTCTAAGTGTTAGCATTAATTATTATTGTCCCTCAACACTCTGCAGCTTTGTACTCAGAGTAAACCACCTGTAGCTCCAGGTAGCTATCAAATTCTTCCTCTGCCTGAAGCAACTTTTCTGGAATTTTTGCCTAATTACCTCCTTCCTAGTCAACCTTTAATACTCTGCTTAGGTGTTACCTCCAAAAAGTTTTCTCTGGAGCATTGTCTTACCTCTCTCAACTCTAAGAGCCCCCTCTCTTTTGTTCTTTTCTATGTTCTATACATGCTCCTGCAGTAATAGTGGACACATCACATATACTGACGTTATCTATTTATGTGAATGTCTTTACCACCAGACTGAAAATCTGGCAAAGGAAGGGGAATTCCTTATTTACCTTTGGACTTCAAAGCAAAATCAAGTTAAATTCTCAAGGTTCTACTGAGTATATTCTATGTATAACGCATGGGATAAATAATAATGCTGGGAACCAAACGTAATCTACCTTTCCACCTGGAAGCTAAAATAATGATACTGCTAAAACAAGTAATGAAAGTAATTTGGAAAACGTCTATGTGGTCCAACAGAGGAAAAAAGAGCGTGGCCTACATTTTGTGTATTTTACCCTTGCTTCTTTCTTGTTTCCTAGCTAGGTTTTCATAAGTGGTCATTAATGAAAAACCAACATACAGGCTTTTTTTTTTTTTTTTAAAGAAATAAGCAATTTCATTCTCATAGGTTGCATTTTCATTAGATAACTGAGTATATATACCACTAAATGCAGTAAGCCCTTGGTACCCAAGTAAAAATAAGTTTTGGTTGATATTATAGGAATTCCCACCATTAACATTTAAAATATGCATGCAGCCATCAAAGACTTATAGGCAAAATGAAGCATTTCTTAACTCATGAGTGCTGCTTATACTACACAAACCTGACAGCAGATCTCCAAAGCATTTATAATTACTTTCCCATCTAACTCGCCTGGAAATTTCATTTAAATGAATGCAGTATTGTGTATACTCACCCAGTGTGGCAGGGTCTTTTCCTTGGCCCTTCTTCCTGATAGGGTGCAAATTTACAGCTGGTACCTGAAGCACCTGGCTTACTCTGTGGGGCTGATGCAAATGAGCTTTAGTTGTTTGGCCAGCTGACCTCAATGGCACCGGAGACATTTCTGATGACTTCATTGATTTTTTCTCATTTAAATTCTTGGTCACTAATAGGAGAGAGTAACAAAAACATACCTCTGTACTTTATAAGGCAAAGTTATGTGGGACATTTTCGTGGTGTGGCTCCTAAACTTGGGCATGTGTGCACCAAAGCCCTGAAGCACTTCAGACCCAAGCAGTTAACATCTTCTCATTTATACTGTTGAAATGCTCTCCTCACTCTATCAATTCTAGCATGCCTTCAAGCCATTCTCCATACATCAGCATGAAAATCTGATCTGATAATGCTACTTTCTTCTACAAATGCCCTGCACAAACCTTCAGATTTCTTGCCACTGCTCTCAGGATAAAGACACAAATCCTTAAAGCAAGGTCTATTAGACCCTCCATGATCCAGCTTCCGCAATATCCCACACTCTGTTCTCAAGACATCCTGTATCCTTCCTTCACAGCACTGATAATTATAATACAATTATCTGTGCAATTAATCAATCAATGCCTCTTTCCTCCACAAGGCTATAACAAGGTTATAAGGATGGTATATCTTATTTATAACTGTATGCCCATGTGTTCAGTGATACAAACAGATGTTCAATAAGTAGGTACTGAATAAGTGAAATTATTTCAACAGCTATACACAGGAATACCAAATTTGCTAGAAGTGTTCAAGATACTGTTTTTATAACAACATTTACTGAATGGCTCATTCCCCTACATTTGAAAGTTAATTGTGAGTCTGAATTTTAAAAACAATACTTAGTTGTATTTCCGTTTTATCTTTTTTATCTATTGACATACTTGTCCCATTACTATGCAAATACTATACCATTTATCAACCTCAGGGTCAACTCATGATGACTGCCATTTCTCCCTATTAACTAGGAACATGGAAATATAAAATCTGAACCTACCCGCCCCCTATATTCTGTCAATACTTAAATCAATTTCTATGCATTATATTGGGATTTTTACTGGCATAACATTTAATCACATATCTAGATAAGAAATACTCATAACAGATGTACAATCTTTGATTTCTGCTTTCACAACTCATAATGTCTTTGACCCAGAGATACAGGCATTCTATTGTTTGTACTTAATTTAAAAAATTGAGTATTGAGAATAGGATCTATTTTGTTCATCACATTTTCTATTCATAAATAATATCAGAAAAGCTCAGATTTTTCTTGTTTTTACCTTATGTACTGATACCTATAATTTATTGTATTTTTTCAGTTGGTAAATATCTTTAAAATTCTTAGAAAAGGGGAAATTTTCACTTATTTTACTTTTCATTTAGGGATGAAAGTAAGAACATTCTCAAAGAGAAAGACTCCTCTACAATGTTTCAGTCTTTGAGATTTTATAATGCTTTTCAAAGAACTATATTTAGACTCCATTTCCTGCACAGAGAAATCATCAGGAATGGATGAGAATTCAGTGTCTGATTAATATGATGACATGATGCTTGAGGTATGTCAGTAAACTTTTGTGAGCGAAAGTTAATTTTCTTGGGACTGCAGCATAATACTAGAAAAATAAATTTCTATTTTGTTGTGCTGTTTAATATCACGTAAGTGAAAACTTGTACTTACAGGTACCATATGCAGGCTCCCATTGCAATGACATCATCTGGAACTTCTCCTCATCTGTCTCGACATCCAGACTGGAAAGATACTGCTTCACTTTTCTTGCCATTTGGGCATCTTCATATAGCTTCTTGGCATTAAGCAGAGAGCTACGGCGTGCCCTTTTTTTGTGAGCACCTCCCTGAACATCCAGCATGTTTGAATTTGTGCTCCCTTGATCAGTGACCTGTGAGATGAAGATCACAGTAATGGGCTATAAAGATGCGAATTAAGTATGGGAGACAGAAGATTAAAAGAATTCTGTTCTGTTAATGCGATTGCATGCTGATGCAAATGAGTTAAAAGATGAAAAGCATTAATGCAAAGTAATATGTCACACATGGCAATGTTCTGAGTTTTAAGATTCAGCAAAGTGAAGAACTCAAAAGGATAAGTTGACAATTCCCCCCAAAGCAACAAATTCCATCAGACCTATATTTGGTGGCTTCGAACCCATACAACAATTGTGACAAGTGAAAGCATTCCTTGGCCCTGTGGCCATCCACACTCTGAAGATATGTCAAGAGCCTAATTGGGCAAGTGCGCCCTGAGCCAGATCTCTGCACAAGGGTTCTTTGGCACGGGACTTTCTAGAGCAGCTCTGGTTGTATGTGCTGCTTTGGACGTGCTACTGCCATCATCATTTCTGTGTACAGCAGACCTACTCTGAGCACGTGCCAATGTCACCTGTAACCAGATTTTGGCCAAACTTTAAACAGAACAACCAATAAGAAAAACAACACCAGTTATATTCAAGTCAATACAGTCAGAGATCAGAAACAGCAGTAAAAAGCTATTCAATGTTTCCACTCACATATGAATTGGTGAGGCAACATGTGGCCTCCAGGGCTGGGGATATGGGATCTTTCTTCTGAAGTGCCTCTAAATGTGATGGAACTACAAGCTGGGTAGGAATTACTACAATTCAAACAAGCTAATAAAGCTTCACATACAACTCTTCTCTTTTCAGCAAGCTTTCTTCTACAATAACTATATCTAGAACCACTGGAAAACAGGAATTGCAATGCTATTTGTCCTTTGTAACAAAGATTGCAAACACAAGGTTCTAGATGATTTTTATTTTAAAGGCAGTTGCCATTCTAAAATAATGAAGGTATCTATGGGTTTTCAAAGTTAGCCTCCCAATTACCCAAAGATATTAAAAATTGGACCACAATCATATAATCTGTTTTCTCCGTGTCATATAGCCCATTTTAAAAACACACTAAAATCCTAGTATTTTCACTTCAGATTAAGTGAAATATAGCTGTAAAAAATGTTATTTTTCTTTCACAATTTTAAGATCTTTAAAAGACTGTGTCTTACAGCGGATGGAAACTTGCAATTGTTACTGGTCAGGCAGAACCTGTGACATGCTTGTTGCTACTTACACAGCAGAAATTTCAAAATTTGTAGAATAGTTTGGAAAAAATCCAACAGCATTAGTGAATACTCCCTTAACCTTCAGGAACCAAAGGATTATAAGGCTGTAGCGACTCTAAAGTTCAACAACATTCCTGAATCAAGTGTCAAAAGGAAGCTAGCCCTGAATATTTGCAAAGCCAGCCTAAGAGGCCAGCATCAGCAACTTTTTGTTCTTTTATGGCTTGTTTAAAGAAATGTGGCATTACCTATGCATCTGATGGCACAAAAGGCAATACTGTGTGGGGGGAAAAAAACCCCAGAAACTAACAACTCTAAAAGTGACTCCAAAGATTCATATTCTAAATAGAAAAAAGTTTTAGAAAGACCTAAACCAATTTAATTTGCTTAATTTTTCCTTTTTATTAATGCAAAAAAGGTGTTATGTGACAAAAATACACAATTTATATAAGAACTCTTAACAAGTAAAAAAATTCTCAGTATTAAGAAGGCATTGCAGTGATTTTTCTTAGTGCATTGCAGTGATTTTTCTTAGTGGTATATAAAATAGTAGTGGTCCTGACAACTGATGATGTCTTAGATTCAAAGAAATGCAGTAAAATAAATTCCCAATATTTAAGTACAAATTTTAATACAAATAGTTAATAATTTTACCTGTTGATATAAAAATGTGCCTAGAAATCTAGGATACAGACAAAATTTCAATAAATGAAACACTGTGATACATGACAAAGAAATGTCTTTTAATCTACTTTCAAAATGCTTTGATATAAAAAAAGAAAATGTCCAGTGTCTGCAAACACCATACAATGCAATCAAATCCTGAATGAATAGCGAGTGGTTACACAAGTCATTCAAACACCCCAAATACCCACTAAGATACACTGTCCAAGTATTCTTCTTCATCATAGTAAAGTTAGGAATCAATTTCTGTTTTCAATAAGAACCAGAAAGACCAAGACATAAATGTACAGAATAGAAGAAAACACATGAGAAACACACAGAGAAGGGAAGAAGAAAGTAGAAGAAAATTCAAGTTTACCAAGCTTCAACAGAAAACAAAAGACCACAAATAAGACAAGACTCAAAGTGGCTCACAAAAAATCCTTCATATATGTATTATAAAAGCATCTAACTTCATGGTTCACTGTAATCTTAAAATAGCACATTCTTATTTAATCCATTCATCCACAAAACCCATCTTTTCCTTCAACTGAAATTGGAAAGACTAGATATATGACTTAGAGGGTACCTACCTACCTACGACACATCTATAAGCGGAGACCTGAAACTATCTGAAAACAAAAGGTGTCATTTTCTATTTCCATTTAAAGAGAGGTAAGGGAGCCTTTAATTAAAAGCGGTAGGAATTTAAAATAAAATTCTATCGGTGCTGTATATCTCATAGTATTAGTGGATTTGAGAAATTAAAATAATCTTCTATTTCAATTATTTACTATCTCAATTCTATAGTATAGTTTGGATAAAGGCTGCAGCTGATGGAAAATGTACTCTTTATAAACAACTTTCTCATCCATTTTAATTCACTTAAATATTTATTTTTATAAATATGGCATGTGAATAAAATGGTGTGGACTCTGTAATCAGACTATCACCAATAATGAATTAGAATCCACTATAGTGAGCTCTAGGAATTAGGACAATTCTGTCTTCCCCATTTGTACCATGGGAATACCAGTATCTATTTCACAGATCAGCTACAGAGTTCAATAATTCATATAGAGTGCTTAGAGAAGTATATAGGAAGCACACAACAATATATGCTATCATCATCATATAACTGACCCTGCTAAATTAAAATCTAAAAGGGACTTACGGGATGTCAATAATGGAAAAGTAAAGGAGAAAAAAGCTAGTTCTATCACTATTTTCTCCTTGTTAGCAAAAGGCATTTGTCAGGAATGTAGGTTGACAGGGTTAATAGAACACATGCTAGTTTACGTGCGTGCATTAATGGAAAGGGTGCAGCATACGTCAAGAGTTGAGCAGCCTTCATTCCAGCTGCATTCATTTCTACACTTACCCCAGACTCCGCCACCTCTTCTTCCTGTAAGCAAGAGCCACAAACATTGAAGCGTGTGTTTGAATAGGAAAGCACAGAAAAAAGACAACAGTTGAAAGTCAGAGAAACTATGGAGACAGAACAGAACAGAAAAATTTTACTAGAAAAAAATGGCAGCTTAACAGTAAAATGACTTTAATGGAATACAAGGTGGTAAAATGAATTATGACATGTACTGAAGGCCAAAAAACTCCACAATATTTAAAAGTGTGCTTTTAGACCAATTATGTTAATACCTAATTAATTTAGAGGCTTATGTTAATAACAAGCTTAACAGAAAATATTTATTACAAGTTTCCAGGGAAACTTTAAAAGAAAGAATAGAACTTCTGAATTTTTTTCAAAGGTATTTTTGAGCCATTCATTTAAGTCAGAGGATGAAATTACAAGGAACATAAAGATTTATAATTTCATTTTTAAGTGCAGAAATTTCTCTGACAATGTATTTGTTCAAGAAATTTTGAACAAAGCCAACTTAAAATGTAAGTATAAATATATCATGAAAATCTTTATGATCCTGTATCTCCTTATACTATAATTGGGCTGAAATCAAGATTCTTTATAACATTTTTATTCTCATTTTTTGGGCACTTTCCTCTCTACCCCCTGATTGGTCTGAGCATGTCCCAGGCTTGTACCCAATAAGCTCCAGCTGTGGCCAGCCCCCAATCTGTTTTTTTAGTCAGCACACTAACTACTGTTGCGTTACTTTGTCCACACTATACAATATGTATCACCAAAATGGCCAAATTTATTTGCTTAAAGAAAGCTACATGTTTCAGTACTAGCTGACAAAATCAATTAGGAAAAGTTCAGTCTAATCTAACTATAAATGTTCTATTTTTCCTATACTATATTCTACTCTAGGCTAGGCCTTTCAAGGGAACAGTCAAGTTTATTAATTTCCTCCTTTGCTCATTTCTGAGGCATGGCTGGTACTTAGAAAATTATCAACTGGTCTGGCAGGCTCACAAATTCATTCAGGAACCAGGGTGCTAAAATACATGAGTAGACGGATGTCTGTGTAAGGTAACAGGGAGTGGTGGAGCCACTGTACAGGGACAAATAACAGAAACAAAAACTCAGAAACAAAGAAACAAATCCTCCAGGTTTGCTTTGGTCCCTGGTTCTTAAGTTGTCTGCTTCTTCGCTGTGGAGCAATGGCACCTCTCCTTACATGCAGTGATTCTCAGGGGCAAAAGTGGGCAACTGGGTAGGGAAGAGGAAATATGACACACTCCTTCCTTCATACTTTGAGAATTTCTAAACTAGAGCAACCATCAGGTCAACTACTTCTAAAAACAGACTCCTGAATTGTGGTTTAAACAAAACAAAAATTAAGAAAACATATGCTGACATATGCTGATTCTATCTGGTTACAACAACTCCATCTCTACTTTTTGTTTCCTTAGCACACTGTATTTCTTTTAAGCCACTGAAATTGTATCTGCTTTGGCAAACATTTTGTTTTTAAAGACCTTAGGTACTAAAGCTATACACACAGGCCCAGAAGAAAATCAGATAAAAAATTAAAACTCTAGTATCTTTTCATCCTAAAAATTACTAGGAAGAATAATTTATGTTTTATATAATTTGAGGAGGCATTTGTTACTACATGAAAGGTGAATTTTAAAAAGCATTCATAGAAGATCAGGTTAATAGTGAACACAGTATTTTCATTTTTATTAAAGATACAGTATCCTTAAATCTGCACTTTCTAAACTGCTAAAGAATTTACATAAGCACCATGACTTGAGACAAAGGAATATATTTTAGAAGAATGAAGTAGAACTTATATAGATATGGAACTTTAAAAATATTTGTAAAAATCAAAGACATGCAGACTAATACCTCACACATTTGCTTAGAACGAGATGAAAGTGTCTATTTTCTCTGATAACTTCAGTAAAGATCAGCAACTTACTTATATTTAAGTTAGATGACATTTTCAGTAACAATAACAATACAGAACTATCTAGGTACTCAAAAAAATTAATAGAGAAGTAGGGTTCAAATCTCAGTAATTTATGTCATCCTGGACACATTATCTAACTGCTCTGAGCTTCAGTTTCTTTGTATGTAAAGGGCAGGCCAATACTACCAACCTTTAAAGGTTTTTATAATACACTATTATTTGAGATTGACATCTATAAATCACTTAATATAGTGCACAATAAAAGGCAGATGGTCAATAAATGAAAAAGATCACTTTCAATGCCACTCTGTAACACTTACACACTTCAATGCCATACCTCTGTCGGAACATCATAGCTGGATCCATGTTAGCAGAAGTCATTCGAATAACCTGACGAATTTCCTTGGCAATCATTCTGAGTTTCTCAAAATTTACCAAACCATCAACTTTGGAATCATTTCCTATAGAACAAAAGTAATTTTTTAAATTAAAATATCTATATAAAGGTAGCAGAAGTCAAGTCATTATTCCTGGAGGCACAAATCAGAACCTTTATCAAACTGCCACTTTTGGTTTTAAGAATTGATAAACCCATATATGGTTTAATCCTGCTCCCAAGGAATGACCTAATGGGAGGAATTCTATTCCTATGGAAATAATGATTACAAATATTGGAAAGTGATAAACTGTGTATAGCTTCTAAAAGCCATTTCTTCATTGCATTGCAGGCACACCTAGTAAAAAGTTCAGCTCCTCAATTCTAGCTCTCTAGACACTTGGCTCACTCAGGCAGATACCTGCATCTATTTTTTTGGCAGCAAAGTTAATAAGCACTTGAAAACTTAGGTTTCCACCAGGGATCATAAAGAGTGACCTTTGGGCTTACCTAGTCCAGTATGGTTGTACAGTTTATAATGATTTAAAAAATTGAAAATGAGTTGTTGACACTTAAGAAGTGGAAGGCATGCCATGAAAATAAGAATTTCTACCTTATGTGGAAGCAAAAGAGGGTGGATGGTATGTGGGGGATTAAATAATAGCACGTCTGTCTTCCAAGCGGTAATAATTAATTAAAATTAAGAGAGGGATGGCTCATACGGACAGACATCTTCAAGTCTATCACACACATGCCCTTCCCCAGAATTTGAATTTACAATCATGACTTTAATCATTAAATACAATTTGCTTATTCATAAGTTACATAATTTTTGTTTATTAAGTAGTTCTCTGAGAAAAAAATTCATACAACTTTCAAAATGGTCTACTTTTCTTTGACAAGAACAGGAACGACACCAGACTTAACCCACACATGGGCTTACGCAGCTCAAACCACAAGGCAAAAAATTACCTGTTCAAAGGGTAATCTGCTTTTTTTCCACACCTGTCTTTAACACTTGGTGTGACCCTATTTATTTCCCATAGTGGGCCCTGAGGTGTCTCTATGGAACACCAAGTCCCTGAAGCCAAGATGGAAAACCACATGGGTCTGAACACACGTGGGCTCCCTTTCTGTAGTAAATGGTACCCATCTATTGGACATATAAACTGTTCAGGGTCTCAAAATGAGTTGGAAACAAAATGACAACGCAAAATACTTTCAAGTCATATAAACATGTTTTGAGGGAACATGTAAAAAAATATATTTAAAGTTTCTAGTAATATTTTCTTAAGAAAATAAGTAATAATGAAATTAGGGGCAGTATAATTAGTTAATTGGTACAACACACCTGATGAGAACAGTTCGAAAAGTTCAACAAAAATAGAAGAAATACATTGAGTCATTAAAAAAACTGTCCAGGCAGTGAGGATCTGAAGAAGTAATGAAGATGTGTGGCAAGTTTAGCATTTCCAGTGCTCCACCTATAGGCCTCTGCTGATTTCAGAAAAGGTGACCATGAGCTGAAAAACTGAACAGTGCCACCCTTACTTTTGAAGTTAAGGAACAACTTAAGCTAGATAATCTTCCATTCTGTGGGTTGGGATCTTTAAGACACACACATGCATGCACGCATACATAAAAGTCTAGATATATATATGTATATCCTGGAACTAAAGGTTAACGAAATGTAGACTGGATAAAAGTTCAGTGTTACATTATCTCAAAATGTGAAAATGGTTTAAAGTGACTTTTGGATTGCTAGCACTCCTAGCTGCCTGGCAAATCAAGTTTTAACTCTCTCTGGAGAAAGAGAATATTGTCTGAAATCCTACATTATTTCTGTAATTTTTTTTATATACAACATCCATTTGGCCAAAAATAACCAGGTACATTTGGTGAAAATTTGACATGATTGAAATGCAAGGGAAAAAAAAAAGACAACAGAAAGACTCATAAAAAAAAAACAAAACACCTAGATTACAGAGTTAACTAGAGAGAGACATTAAAGTAACTGGTGAATATGAGCAAGGTTATAAAAAACAACACTGAAAACTCTGGTAGAAAACATGAAGATAAAAAATGAATTTAATTTTTAAGTCTGGGGGGAAAGCCCAATAACTGAAATAAGGAATATGCTGTTGAATTTAAGAGTAAGTCAGACATAGTTGAAGAAATAATTTAAAAACTGGATATTACGCTAGGAGAAAATTCCAGAATAAATTAAAAATATCCAGGTGAGACAGAATCAAAGTGCTGTACACAGTCGTGTAATAGCAAAACTAGAGAAAAAAAGAGAATAGAATATTTAAAGCAGCTATTAAAGGAGGGTAGATTATTGTCAAAGGAACAACAAATAAGACTGACAGTTGACTTCTAAAAATAACAGTGGAAGTCAGGAGATAATTTTGTTATCTTAAAATGTTGAAAGATAACTGCCAATCAAAACTGTGCCTTAAGAATGAATATTAATTAAAGACATTTTTTCAGATAAACAAAAACTAAGATTTTATCACCAGCAGACTTGCACATAAGAAAATAATAATCAGTGTTCTTACAGGGAGAAAAATCCTCAACCATAGGCAAACTGAAATTCAGAAGGGGAAAAAACAGTAACAATATCATCACACTAAATAAATATCGACTTTACTAACCAATATTAGTACCAAGTGGGATTTAAAGGCATGGCAACAACTGTATATAAATGGAGAGGTGACAGAATGGGTATCTGAATGGTCTAAGTTCTTGCACTGCCTGACACACAGAAAAGTACTAATGAATACTACTCAAATTAGTATCAGCAAGTATCAATGTTGTAATGCATAGTGTAACACTAGAAAATTAGCAACATAGTGTGTAGTCAGCAAGTTAATGGAGGACAAATACCACTCACAAAAAAACAATTAAGAGGAGTATAAACTACACGGCTGACTCAATGGACATGAGTTTGGGCAAGCTCCAGGGTTTGGTGATGGACAGGAAAGCCTGGCATGCTGCAGTCCATGGGGTCAAAGAGTCAGACACAACTGAGCGACTGAACTGAGACTACATGGCAAAAGACTAATAAATTAGGTTTTTAAAACTCAAAATGTGTTGTTCATCAGAAGATAATCTTAAGAGAGCCAAAGGCAAGTCATACTATATATACACACACATATAGGACTTACACAAAATCCTTAAAAGGTGTGTTAGAGAAAGAGAACCTTATGAAATATAGGCAAGAAATTGAACTGAATGGATAAAAGAGGACAAATAAATATACAGAAGGGTGTCCAGCCACATTAGTAATCAGAGAAATGAACATTAAATCACATCAAGATATAATTACACACCTACTGAAATGGGTAGAAATAAAAAGAATGAACTGACCAGGTACTGAAGACAGCGAGGAACAATAAGAATGTTCGTGTCACTGCCAGTGTTCCACTTTAGTGGATTAACACCAAACTGTCTCCCAAAGTTGACTGTATGAATATTCATAAATTTCACTGTGAATTATCTTGAAAAATGCATGTGTACTATGAGATATGTGAAAGAATATTCACAGCAGCATTATTTGTAATGAGTAAACAGTGGAAACTATCAAATGCTCATCAACAGATTGAATGAATCCACTGTATGCATTTATGTAATGCAATGTCAAATAGTTTTGAATAGTGAATTACAATTGCACTCAAAAACATGCAACAATCTCATCACGTAAGTCTAATCCTCACCAAAATAATCCAGAAGCCAAACCAAAAACTAAAAACACAAATATACTCTGTGGATACATAAAGCTCAAGAACAGGTAAAACCACCGTATTAGAAGTCGACACAAGTATCTTTGGGGAAGATGAAAGTGGTAATTGGAAAGGGGCACAAGCGGGGCTGCTGGGGGAGGCAATGTTTTTTCTTGACTGGGTGTTGGTTACCTGGGTGTTTGCTTTGTCATAATCCATTAAGTTGTTCACTTGTTTGCGGTACTTTTCTGTATGTGTTCAGTAACTAAAAAAAGAAGTTGGGAGTCTGATCTTGGTTATGTGTGAATTGCACTGGGTAAACACCAACATCTGTTCTTATCAATAATGTGGGTTTTTCCTAAGATTTACTACATTTAATTGGGTAAAGCTTTTAGTGACTTATAATCAATAGACTGAAAAATATATTAAATACATTATAATTCTGTACAATTAGCTGAAATTAAGCATGCTAACTTTCAAGTAACTTTCAAATACCTTCATGTAGAAATGTCATATCTTTCTTGACAACAGGAAAGAGTGGAATAATTGGAGGCTGCATGCTTTGACTACTAAGAATATTTCTATATTTTGCCATGTTTCTGGATGGATCAAAAAGGTCTTGCAGATCTTGGAAGTGTTTCTCATACTTGCTCGGTAACTTTTCCCAAGTACCTCTGAGTCGTGCTACAGATGCCAAGTTCAAACCACTGCCGAAGATGAGAATAAAAACATTAAAAAGAGGCTTGCAAGAGAGGCAGGACGCAGGTCAGGTAAGTGTATAAACCAATTTTTTTGAATGAAGCTAAAATAAGTAGACACATTTTATATAAACAGTAGAACCATAAAAAATAAATAAATAAAAGGGACTCCTTGATCTTAAAACAAGAAAAACTTTCTTCAAAGGAACTACATTATGTGCCATGGTTGTATACAGCCTTTTCAAAAGGGTGCATGTAAATGACAAATACGGTAAATCCATTAAACATACACTTAACATAAAAATAAACTTCAAGCATCACAATGTTTTTTTACATTTTACTTAGAAATAATTTTATGGAGACATTATTCATTTGAAAGTGCTATAAGTGATAACAAGTGCTATATAAATATAAGTGAGTCAAGTTCTGAGACTGAAAACCTTCTTTCTTTGAGATTTTGGCCGTTCATGTCCCTGATTTTAATACTTCCATAGGTTCTAATCCTGTTGTCTGTCAGGCGTCTATATACTCAATGTCTCTTTTCTTCTTGGCTACCTGACTTTTACCTATACCACAGAATTTAAAATGTTCCCTTGACTTATGATTTTAAACTGTGGAATTAGGATATCTTTGTTCCCTCTGTTTCTCAGAAATCATCTCAAAAACTATAAGGATAAAAAAGAGAAATGCAGATTTCATTTCCACCAAAACTTAAGAGATATGTGTAACTCCTAAACACATTAGGCCTGGCGTGCTGCAATTCATGGGGTCGCAAAAAGTAGGACACGACTGAGCGACTGAACTGAACTAAACACATTAGAATGGCTATCAAAAAATAGTCAAGTCAAATCTAAGTATGCAACATGCTGAAAAAGGAGGCCTGCAGCTGAAGATTTCAACGAAAGCTGTAAACAACAGCACTCCAAAGCAGATAACTTACTCCAAAGGCAAAACCAGCAATTCCCTATTTGGAACAACAAAGCAGGGTCCATAGACTGATAGAATTAGGAAGAGGCTGGACTCTTGTTCTTCACCAGGGAATGTCAGGAAAAGTAAGGTTTAAACAGTGTATGCAGTGATATAACATCTTGGCAAGACACAGTTTAATAGTGACACAAGACAGCAGAGAGAAACTGAGTTGTAAGCAGCCATAAAACTGTGTATCCCCATTTGCTGGAGAGAAGTTCAGGGTAAAAAAAATTCACATACAAGCTCTATTTCTGCTAGCCTGGAACACTTCCCTGCTTCTCTCCCATATGAATCTCCTTCAGATAAGATGGTATAGGAAAACTCATGTCCTTCAAAAACAAGGAATGAATAAAGGAGCCATAACATGCTGCTACGAGGAAAAACACAGACCATAAAGAATCCGACAATAAAAACTGGGACTGACTAATGACCCTAGTATCCACGATTCAAATGAATTAATAAAGTAAACAAAGAGCAATGAAGTGATATAAGAGTTCAGGGAAAATATCTATTGATTTAAAAAATTAACAAGTTCAGGAAAAATTGGAAGAAAAACCACAACTATCAGAAAAATGAAGGCAATACTGGAACCTACATAAAGAAAAAGATACTGCTCAACTCTTGAGCAAGTATCTTAAAAGGACTGACAAAAGCAATCAATGGAAATGGTCAGAGTTGACAGGAATGACAGAGAAAATGGGCTTCCCTGGTGGCTCAGATGGTAAAGACTCTGCCTGCAATGCAGCAGACTTGGGTACGATCCCTGGGTCAGGAAGTTTCCCTGGAGAAGGAAACGGCAACCCACTCCAGTGTTCTTGCCTGGAGAATCCCATGGACAGAGGAGCCTGGCAGGCTACAGTCCATGGGGTTGAAAAGAATCAGACACGACTGAGCAACTAACACTTTCACTTTCTTTTCAGAGAAAAAATAAAGGATATGGAAGACAAAGGCAATCTTTATATAATTGGTATCCTTGAAGCAGGAAACAAAAATAATGGAACTGGAAAAAATCTTCAAAAGTACAATTTGAGAAAACCATCCAGGAACAAAAGAACTTAATCTATAGAACAGGTACCACAGTTTCAGAGAACCTGACACAGAACTAAATGAGATGTAGAAACACCCATGTGAAGGTAAATGACTTCAGAGACAAGGAAACAAAATGGGAAGTAAACTCTGAAACATGCACAACTATAGGAAACACTAGTTGCAGAGCAATTATCTATGAGGTTCCCAAGAAATAACATGTTGGAAAAGAACTTTAAAGCCAGATAAAGTGACAGTGAAGTTCAAAAGCACAGAAAAATATTTTTAATATGCTTAGTATATATCATTTCCAAAAGCATTTTTAAGAAATCATTAGAAAACAAAATTCAATCAGGAGATAAGGGGAGAGAGTGATGTCAACATTATAGTGTCATAAGACATCCCTACCCCAACAAGAAAAATTCAGCATCTATCCATGAACAGTGGGACCCAGAAACATGGACCAAGGGACTGGAGAGGAGACTTACCCACCAGTGTACTGGGTAATAGGCAGGCAGATTTGGTTATGGGAGTGGGGAATCTAGGAGACTATGAAATGGTTCTGGCCCCTTTCAGCTATGGAATGGGAACATATGCAGAACACTGAGTTGGGTGGTCACCTTCAGACAAGAGGGACTTTGTGAAGTCCAGGTTTCCAGAGGAGAAGTTCGAGCACTCCGCTGAAGTAGACCGGAACAGAAGAGTGTGAGTGCAATGGGATAGGAACAGCTTGACTTTGTTGGCATCACTCCTCGCCCAAGGAAGCATTATTGTTGTTCAGTTGCTTAGTCATGTCCGACTCTTTGCAACCCCATGATTGCAGCACGCCAGGCTTCCCTGTCCTTCACCACTGCCTGGAGCTTGCTCAAACTCATGTCCATAGAGTTGGTGATGCCATCCAACCATCTCATCCTGTCGGCCCTTCTCCTCCTGCCTTTGTTCTTTCCCAGCATCAGGGTCTTTTCTAATGAGTTGGCTCTTCTCATCAGGTGGCCAAAGTATTGGAGCTTCAGCATCAGTCCCTCCAGGATGATTTTCCTTTAGGATTGACTGATTTGATCTTGCAGTCCAAGGGAGTCTCAAGAGTCTTCTCCAACACCACAGTTCAAAAGCATCAATTCTTTGGCACTCAGCCTTTTTTATGGTCCAGATCTCACAATTGTACATGACCACTGCAAAAACCACAGCTTTGACTATACGGGCCTTTGTCGGCAAAGTAATGTCTCTGCTTTCTAATATGTTGTCTAGGTGTGTCATAGCTATTCTTCCAAGGAGCAAGCATCTTTTAATTTCTGGCTGCAGTCACCATGTGCAGTGATTTTGGAGCCCAAGAAAATAAAGTCTGTCACTGATTCCACTTTTCCTCTTCTATTTGCCATGAATTTGATGGAATTAGATGCCATAATCTTAGTTTTTTGAATGTTGAGTTTTAAAGCCCACTTTTTCACTCTCCTCTTTCACCTTCATCAACAGGCTCTTTATTTCCTCTTCACTTTCTGACATAAGGGTGATGTCATCTGCATATCTGAGGCTGCTGATCTTTCTCCCAGCAACCTTGATTCCAGCTTGTGCTTCATCCAGCCAGGTATTTCACGTGATATATTTTGCATGTAAGTTAAATAAGCAGGGTGACAATACACAGCCCTGATGTGCTCCTTTCCCAATTTGAAACCAGTCTTTTGTTCCATGTCCGGTTCTAACTCTTGCTTCTTGACCTGCACACAGGTTTTGCAGGAGGCAGGTAACGTGGTCTGGTAGTCCCATCTCTTTAAGAATTTTCTGGTATGTTGTGATCCACACAGTCAAAAGGCTTTAGTGTAGTCAATGAAGCAGAAGTAGATGCTTTTCTGGAATTCTCTTCCTTTTTCTATGATTCAATGGAAGCTGGCAATTTGATCTCTGGTTCTTCTGCCTTTTCTAAACTCAGCTTGAACATCTGAAAGTTCTCAGTTCATGTACTGTTGAAGCCCAGCTTGGAGGATTTTGAGCATTATTTGCTAGAAGGTGAAATGAGTGGAATTGTGTGGTAGTTTGTACACTCTTTGGCATTGCCCTTCTTTGGGACTGGAATGAAAACTGACCTTTTCCAATCCTGTGTATACTGCTGAGTTTTCCAAATTTGCTGGCATATTGAGTTGCTGCTGCTGCTAAGTCGCTTCAGTCGTGTCCGACTCTGTGCGACCCCACAGACGGCAGCCCACCAGGTTCCCTCATCCCTGGGATTCTGCAGGCAAGAATGCTGGAGTGGGTTGCCATTTCCTTCTCCAATGCATGAAAGTGAAAAGTGTAAGTGAAGTCGCTCGGTTGTGTCTGACTCTTCGCAACCCCACGGACTGCAGCCTACCAGGCTCCTCCATCCATGGGATTTTCCAGGCAAGAGTACTGGAGTGGGGTCCCATTGCCTTCTCCGGGCATATTGAGTGCAGCATTTTAATACCAGCATCTTTTAGGATTTCAAATAGTTCAGCTGGAATTCCATCACCTCCACTAGCTTTGTTCATAGTGATGCTTCCTAAGGCCCACTTAACTCTGCACTCCAAGATGGCTGGCTCTAGGTTAGTGATTCCCACCACTGTGGTTATCTGGGTCATGAGATCTTTTTAATATAGTTCTTCTGTGTATTCTTGTCACCTCTTCTTAATAGCTTTTGCTTCTGTTATATCCGTACCATTTCTGTCCTTTATTGTGCCCATCTTAGCATGAAATGTACCTTTGATATCTCTAATTTTCTTGAAGAGATCTCTAGTCTTTCCCATTCTATTATTTTCCTTTATTTACCCACCAGGTTCCCTCATCCCTGGGATTCTGCAGGCAAGAATGCTGGAGTGGGTTGCCATTTCCTTCTCCAATGCATGAAAGTGAAAAGTGTAAGTGAAGTCGCTCGGTCGTGTCTGACTCTTCGCAACCCCACGGACTGCAGCCTACCAGGCTCCTCCATCCATGGGATTTTCCAGGCAAGAGTACTGGAGTGGGGTCCCATTGCCTTCTCCGGGCATATTGAGTGCAGCATTTTAATACCAGCATCTTTTAGGATTTCAAATAGTTCAGCTGGAATTCCATCACCTCCACTAGCTTTGTTCATAGTGATGCTTCCTAAGGCCCACTTAACTCTGCACTCCAAGATGGCTGGCTCTAGGTTAGTGATTCCCACCACTGTGGTTATCTGGGTCATGAGATCTTTTTAATATAGTTCTTCTGTGTATTCTTGTCACCTCTTCTTAATAGCTTTTGCTTCTGTTATATCCGTACCATTTCTGTCCTTTATTGTGCCCATCTTAGCATGAAATGTACCTTTGATATCTCTAATTTTCTTGAAGAGATCTCTAGTCTTTCCCATTCTATTATTTTCCTTTATTTCTTTGCATTGTTCACTTAGGAAGGCTTTCTTATCTCTCCTTGCTTCTCTTTGCAACTCTGCATTCAGATGGGTATATCATTCCTTTTCTCGTTTGCTTTTTGTGAAAGGCAAAGCAAAAGGCAAGAAGCATAACTCAAGCCTAAAATAGATGGCTCTTGATCTCTCCAACAGGGGAAAGGGAGAGCAAGTTGAGAATGTCTGGCTGCTTGAGCCATGTGGAGTGTTGCTAAAGACACTCATTCTCTCTTCCAGCAACCAGAGCACTAAAGCGGGAGCTCCATGAGTGGGAGGAGGGAACAGATCAGAAGAGTAGCATGTAAGATTCCAAAAGGATATTAAAGGAATGAGGTTTCTGCTAACTGCCTCTGGATTCCAACAGGAAGCCCATCCAGAAGACACAGAAAGTGAGTGTTAGCTGATCAGCTGTGTCTGACTCTTTGCGACCCAAAGGACTGTAGGCCACCAGGCTCCTCTGTCCCTGGGATTCTCCAGGCAATAATACTGGTTTGGGTTGCCATTCACTTCTCCAGGGAATCTTCCCGACCTAGGAATAGAACCCAGGTCTCCTATTTCAGGCAGACTCTTCACCATTGAATCCACCAGGGATGCTCCCCAGGAGACACAGGAAAACCTAAATTGTAAATCCTCCTGATGTACCCAAGAATACCTGCAGCTCACTGTGCTCAAACCCACACCTTCCACCCCTCTGCTACTGGCTTCCTGTGCAAGGTCCCAAAAGAAAGCTCTGGAAGAGAGGAAAAACATACAGAAAACAGGCTGGAGTCTGTGGGTGAAGAAGAAACCACAAATCTGAGCTGCAGCACTACCTTTAGGAAAATAAGAGAGACATATTGGCATCTGACATGGTACATCCTAGGATACAGAGAAAACATACAAGCTTCAGAATTCTGCCCAAGAGGGAACAAAAAGCCTGGAGCAGGTGTATCCACACAATGCCAGAGAGAAAGTCTCAGAATCTGTATTAGGAATGACAAAAGGATTTTTTTCTCCTGAAGGCAACTCATAAAAATTAGAGAAGATGAAAGCAATTTCAAATGCAGAAAAAGCAACGCAAAACTCCCTGAAACATGAAAAAACAAGGAAATATGACATCACACAAAAGTTCACAATAATCTTCCAGTAATCAAGACACGGCAATCCATAATTTACCTAATAAAGAATTCAAAATAGGTGTTTTAAGAAAACTCAATGAGCTATAAGAAAACAGAAAGATGAGTCAATGAAATCAGAAAAACAATATATAATCAAAATACAGACATCACAAGAAAGAACCATGTACTCTGGAATGGAAGAATTCAGTGAATGAAATGAAAAAAAAACTGCAATAGAGAGTAGCAATATCAAGTAGACCAAAGAGAAGGAAAAATCATAAATGATACGAACTTTGAAATAACTCAGTGTGAGGAGGAAACAAGGCATGAAAAAAAAAAGAAAAAAAATTAAGAAAGCCAACAAAGAGAAAAAAGAAAAAGAATGAAGAAAGTTGGGAAACCATTATGGAAGAAAACCCCAAACACCCAAGATACAAACCCCTGGGGTTCCAGCGGGAGAAGGGAGGAGAAAGATCACTAAACAGGCACAGCTGAGAAATCTCCAAACCCAGAAAGAGGCCTCAACATCCAAGTTCATGAACCTAACAGATGACCCCATTATTTCGATCCAAGACAACTTTCTCCAAGACGCATTATAATAAAACTGTCAACGTGAAAGAAAGAATTCTACAGGCAGCAAGAGAAAAGAAGACTGTAACTTACAAGGGAACTCCCATTAGACTACCAGTAGACTTTTCAGCAGAAAACTTACAAGCAGGACAGAGTGGATTAATACACTCAAAGTGCAGAAAGGAAAAAATTATCAGTCAAGAGTACTCTATCTGACACCAATACAGTATACTTACACATATTTATGGAATATAGAATGATGGTAATGATAAACCTGTACGCAAGACAGCAAAAGAGACACAGATGTATAGAACGGCCTTTTGGACTCTGTGGGAGAGGGAGAGGGTGGGATGAGTTGGCAGAGTGGCAGTGTAACATGTATGATGTCATAAGTGAAACGAATCGCCAGTCTAGGTTTGATGCAGGATGCAGCATGCTTGGGACTGATGCACGGGGACAATCCAGAGAGAGGGTGTGGGGCGGGAGGGGGGAGGTGGGGGTCGGGATTGGGAGTTCATGTACACTCGTGGCTGATTCATGTCAATGTATAGCAAAACGAATACAGTATTGTAAAGCAAAACAAACTAAAAAATAAAATTTAATTAAAAAAAAAAAAAAAAGAGTACTCTATCTGGCAAAGAGACATAGAAAACTTTCCCCGGAAATCAAGAACTGAAAAGTTCATAATTACTATAAGATCTGCCTTATAAGAAATGCTAAAAGAAGTTTTTAAAATGAAATGACACTAATAATGTGAAAACATATGAAAATATACAATGCTCTGACATTAAGTATATAGCTAAGTTAAAAAATACTCTCAACAATGAAATATGATGGCATATTAACCACTAGAGAAAAAGGTTAAATGACAAGAATATAAAAAACAACACTTGCTATTACAATTTGCAAATGAATACACTACATAAAGAGGCAAACTGTGACACTGAAAACATAAAAGAGGGGGTAGAGTTGTATGCGACTGGAAAATAGACTGTTACATCTCTAAGAGGTTTCATTTAAGTGTCATGGTGAAGAACCACAAAGCAAAAACCCACAGTGGATTCACAAAAGGTGAAGAAAAGAAAATCAGAGCATATCACCAGGAAAAGTATCAGTTCACAAAGGAACACAGCAACAGAGTAAAGAAGAAAGAAGGGAATTACAGAACATCCAGGAAACAGTGAGATGGCAGCAGGAAGTGCTTACACAGCAACAGCTGCTCTAAGACCTTCCAGCAGCGCAGTGGGCAAGAATCCACCTGCCAGTGGTGGGGACTTGGATTTGATGCCTGGTCTGTGAGGATTCCACATGCTGCCCAGTGGCTGGGCCTCAGCGCCACAACTGCTGAGCCCATGCTCCAGAGTCATGAGCCTCAGCCACTTAAATCTGCTCGCCCTAGGCCCATGGGCTCCAACTACTGAGCCTGTGTGCTGCAACTCTGAAGCCCACGTGCCCAGAGCCTGTGCTCCGGAACAAGGGCACCACCACAAGGAGAAGCCTACACACTGCAACAAAGTGCAGCCCCCACATGCTGCAATCAGGGAAAGCTCGCGAGTAGCAGAGAAAACTAAGTCCAACCAAAAATAAATGAATAAATAATTTTTTTAAATTACTCTAAATATAAGTGGACTGAATTTTCCAATCAAATGGCACAATTACTGGTAAATAAAAAAGATCCAACTACACACTGCCTACTCAGCTCAGCCCAAATGATACAATCAGGTTCAAAGTGAAAGGATGCAAAACTATACTCAATGCAAATGGAAATCAAAAGAGAAGAGTGATTTATATCAGATAAAACAGACTTTAAGCCAAAAATGATAATACAAGACAAAGAAGGTCATTATATACTGATAAAAGGGCCATCTCAGCAAGACATAACAAATGTAAATATGTATGCACTCAACAGCACAGCACCTGAATATCTTAAAGCAAATACCAACAGATCTGAAGAGACAAAAAAAATACAGCAATAGCAAGGGACTTCAACACCACACGTTCAGCACTGCATCAATCACCCAGACAAAAATACCAACAAGGAAATGCTGTGGATTTCAGCCATACTCTAGATCAATGGACCTATCGGGATGCTGGAAAGACTGAGGGCAAGAGGCCAAGGGGTCGACAGAGGATGAGATGATTGGGTGGCATCACCAACTCAATGGCCGTGAGTTTGAGCAAACTCAGGGAGATAGTGAAAAGACAGGGAAGCCCAGCGTGCTGCAGTCCATGGGGTCACAAACAGTTGGACATGACTGAGTGACTGAACAACAGATACATAAAGGGTATTCCATTCAATACCAGCAGAACACACATTCTTCTCAAGCATACAGAGAACATCTTTCAGGTTAGGTCATGTAAGCCAAAAACACGTCTCAGCACATTTAAGAAGACTGAAATCATACCAACTATCTTTTCTGACCACAATTTGTGAAACTAGTTATTAACAACAAGAGGAAAAATAAAACATCTACAAATATATGGAAATTAAACAACACTCCCTGAACAAACAATGGGTCAGAGAAATCAAAGGGGAAAGTAAAATTTGGGGGATACTACAAGAGCAGTTCCAGAACCTAAACTGATAATGACAAATTCCTCAAATAAATTACTTAACGTATGTTTACAAGAAAAAGGAGAAACTAAGCCCATTTGAGAAATAACAAAAATCCAAGTAGAAATAAATAAGAGATCAGAAAAAAAATAGAAAAGAGCAATGAAACTAAGAAAAAGTTATTGGAAACAATAAATGAAACTGACAATTCTTTGGCTAGACTTAGGAAAGCGAGAACTCAAATAAATAAAATATGCTATAAATTCCAGTCATAGGTGACTGATTCACCTGTTTCATCTCAGCTGTAAAGTTAATATGTTCTTTTTATCTTGTAATGCATTGGGATATAAAATGTAGGAATACTGAGCAATTAACTTTACATGAATTTAATGTTCTTCATAACAAAACCAACCTAACCAAAACAAAGCTTCCTAACCAAATGTCTGGCCTTTTTTATACCCATCTTGGGGCTGCTCTCCACTGTCCTCTCTCATTCTACTTCCTTGATTTTAATGACACTATCATAACTATGCTGTCTACTATCTCTTGTATTAGTACTCTAGTTCTTTGTTTGGACTCGCTTCTTTACCCTCACCTTGAGAATGGCCTCTAAGATATGGTTTTTAGCCCTTTACCATATTCTTTGGACACTTTACACAGAGATCTCTTCTGGAGTCAATCAGGTTTTTTTGGGGTTTTTTTGTTTTTTAATGGCTGCTGCTGCTGCTGCTAAGTCGCTTCAGTCGAGTACTCCAAAACTGAGCTGGTAACTCTCAGATTCTTTACTCCATGTTTCCTATACAAACAGTTTCAATTTCTAGCCTTCTAATTGTTTATCGATGGCGTCTGTGTTCCCTTGTTTTAGACTCAGCTGTTAAAAACTGTGAGGTAGTTGGTGTAAGTCCTGAATTCCACAAATGAGAAACTGGTCTTCAGTTTTCTCTTGACACATCACTACCACATGGAAGAGCAAGATTCAAATACAGATGCATCTATTAATCTCTATTCAACACTTCTTCCACAATGTCTAGTTCTATTGCATCCACTCGCTAAATTTCATAAAGGAATTTTCTATTACCATGACAGATTTATGATTTAAAAGTTGCTATAAAGATTTTAATTTTATCTCTTGTCAGTACTAGAAAGAAATCATAATTAATTTTTGGGAGGGTGTGCACAGATGGGATTAGTTACGGTAGTTATTATGCTACCATATACAAGTACATGACCTTTAAAAGGACCACAATACTTTAAAAACTAGACTTTAAAACTAGACTTGTTTTAGGAGGAATCCTTCTGTGATCAGCATTATGCTGGATGAGGGTCAGAAAATAAAGTACCTACACCTAGATTCTCATAATAAGTGAAGAGGAGGAAGGTTCCTCCTGGGTTTATAAACTTTGAAGGATTTTCATAATTCTAATGGCCCAGCTTGTCTGAGTGGCAACACATTCAATGATAACTCACATAGACTGTAAGAAACAGGAAGAGGTCACCAAATGGTTGCCGTTATTATTTGTTGTTGCTGTGGTCACTGCAAAATAGCAGTTTTAAATTAGTGCATTAATATCACCAATTTGTAGTGCATTGATTTTTCAATGTCAAATCACAGTGATTCAGGTACTGCCTGATGCACAGTACAGAAATCTGATGATAAAGACCAGGTATCGGGCATATATCCAAGAGGATATCATCCCTCACGGGGGAGAAATGAAGAAAACTGGGCAGGGAACCACCTATACTTAACAAAAAATGTTTAAGTGACTGAAAGATGGAAGAAACAAAAGGAGAAAAAACCAGTACCGCCAAAACGGAAAATATGTTCAATCCACCAACACTTATATAAAAATATATTAATTGAACTTTTCTTTTCCTGCTCATTTAATACCTAAGAAGAAAACTAGCTTCAAGTTCAGTATCATGACAAAATCATACAGAAATATTTGTACAAACTTACCTTATTATTGCAAACATGGAATTGAAGTTCTTACATCTCGACAATGAAGTGCAATTTTAATAAAATGTTTAATAATCTTCATTCGTTTGAGCTGATTTGATTCAGTTAAAATCTCTGAGGCAACCCAGAATGTCTCTTGGTTTACAATGTCTTCAAATTCTTTCAAGTGAGTATTTCCTGTTTTGGACTCTAACTTAAAAAGGTCATCAATATATTCAGTAGGCTCAATATTACGAAATAAATCGAAGTCCCTCATTGACAGCTGAGTGGCCACCTCAATAGTACTTAGCTGTAGCATGGATAGCTGGCTTTCCTTAACTAGTTCTTGAGCATCTTCATCTGAACATAGGGTTTCTGTTTCCATATTATTTTTCAAATAATATCTAAAAGGAAAAAATTGCTTTTATAAGTGATTTCACATTTATAAGAGCACTTTTCCTATCACTGTTGTCAAAACATTATTATAGCATCAATAACTGTCAGAAATGTCAGCAGAATATTTATTTAAAGATAATATGGAAAATTAACATTTTAAATGAGAAGACTTTGAAGACCTTTTCTCTTATTCTACCATTTAACATCTATGAATTTAAAGTGTAAAAGTAATGTTGATTATACTGTAAAACTTAATGACTTTAAGAAATTATTCACATGTTGTGTGAACAATCATGTGTATACTTGAGAACCAAAGTTTTGATGAGGGCTCTATAAGGATGCCAGACACATAATAGGTACTATACAAAATACTTGTTCAGCATGAGTAAACTCCTGAATCAAGACTGTCTACAGTTCTATTTGGGAGGTGTTGCTGCACTCACTTTCTTCTTAACTTTAGATTTTCAAGAAAAGCAAAGAAGAATAAAACCCATACAGAATGGAAACTTCCACTACTGATTTCTCCCTTGATAAATCCAAAACTTCATTCCAGCAAATGGCATTGTTCGGTAGCCATAAAAAAGATCTTCATTTGCCTTTTATCTTTTTAGATGAACAATTTTATAACACTTAAAAGCTAAGAGACAAGTAAAGAATTCATAATTAGGAAATATCTTCTACAGACTGTTGCTGTAGAAGAGGTTACATTTTGTATCACAAGTGGTTTTTACTTCATTCTTTTCTATTAATAATATACAACTTGACCTAAGCCTGAGTTTGTGTCCATCTATTTTATACTGTCAAGGAACTATATTTTTCTTCTGCCTTTTAACTATTCACATGCCTAAGAGATCATAAATAATGATTTTAAACTCATACTGTACATAGTAAAATTAGATCTAATTATGTTATGTTTATTAACTTAATTCTCTTAACATTCCTCTGCAGTTGGTTCTATTACTATCATCCCATTTTATGATGAGAAAATTCAGGCATAGAGGAACTAAATAACTTGCTCAAGATCACACAGCCAGACCAGGGAGTTGAATCTGAGGAGTCTTGCTCCAGGATCCATGCCCTTAACCACTACATACAATCAGCGAAAGCAGAGTTAACCTATTCTCTCCTAACAGCAACCACGATGGATAGTCATTTTAAGGTTTCTAAGGATCTCATCCTACATATGAATCTGGGTTCACTAAAAAGATTGTACTATTGCCAGAAAAAATCACTAAAAAATAAATGTTACTGAAACTATCTTCTATGATCAAATAATTTTCAGTTCAGTTCAGTTCAGTCGCGCAGTCGTGTCCGACTCTTTGCGACCCCATGAGTCGCAGCACGCCAGGCCTCCCTGTCCATCACCAACTCCCGGAGTTCACTCAGACTCACGTCCATTGAGTCTGTGATGCCATCCAGCCATCTCATCCTCGGTCGTCCCTTTCTCCTCCTGCCCCCAATCCCTCCCAGCATCAGGGTCTTTTCCAATGAGTCAACTCTTCGCATAAGGTGCCCAAAGTACTGGAGCTTCAGTTTTAGCATCATTCCTTCCAAAGAAATCCCAGGGTTGATCTCCTTCAGAATGGACTGGTTGGATCTCCTTGCAGTCCAAGGGACTCTCAAGAGTCTTCTCCAACACCACAGTTCAAAAGCATCAATTCTTCGGCGCTCAGCCTTCTTCACAGTCCAACTCTCACATCCATAATGACCACAGGAAAAACCATAGCCTTGACTAGACGGACCTTAGTCGGCAAAGTAATGTCTCTGCTTTTGAATATACTATCTAGGTTGGTCATAACTTTTCTTCCAAGGAGTAAGCGCCTTTTAATTTCATGGCTGCAGTCACCATCTGCAGTGATTTTGGAGCCCAAAAAAACAAAGTCTGACACTGTTTCTACTGTTTCCCCATCTATTTCCCATGAAGTGATGGGGCCAGATGCCATGATCTTCGTTTTCTGAATGTTGAGCTTTAAGCCAACTTTTCCACTCTCCTCTTTCACTTTCAACAAGAGGCTTTTTAGCTCCTCCTCACTTTCTGCCATAAGGGTGGTGTCATCTGCATATCTGAGATTATTGATATTTCTCCCAGCAATCTTGATTCCAGCTTGTGTTTCTTCCAGTCCAGCATTTCTCATGATGTACTCTGCATATAAGTTAAATAAGCAGGGTGACAATATACAGCCTTGACGTACTCCTTTTCCTATTTGGAACCAGTCTGTTGTTCCATGTCCAGTTCTAACTGTTGCTTCCTGACCTGCATACAGATTTCTCAAGAGGCAGGTCAGGTGGTCTGGTATTCCCATCTCTTTCAGAATTTTCCACAGTTTACTGTGATCCACACAGTCAAAGGCTTTGGCATAGTCAATAAAGCAGAAATAGATGTTTTTCTGGAACTCTCTTGCTTTTTCCATGATCCAGCGGATGTTGGCAATTTGATCTCTGGTTCCTCTGCCTTTTCTAAAACCAGCTTGAACATCAGGGAGTTCACGGTTCACATATTGCTGAAGTCTGGCTTGGAGAATTTTGAGCATTACTTTACTAGCATGTGAGATGAGTGCAATTGTTCGGTAGTTGGAGCATTCTTTGGCATTGCCTTTCTTTGGAATTGGGATGAAAACTGACCTTTTCCAGTCCTGTGGCCACTGCTGAGTTTTCCAGATTCATAAAAAGGAAAAGTACTTAAAAGAATTATGTAAACTATGGTTTCTTTTCCCTAAAGTAAATAAGATAATTTAAAAAGCAAATGTATAAACTAACATACATATATCTACTCAGGTACATATAATAAGGATATGTACTGTCTCCCTCTGTATAAAACAGGGTTTGGACTATACCACTGGTTCAAAGACTTTATTTTAGCAGGAGGGCTAAAACATTTTTATTCTGTCACTTCTGGGTAGCACTTATGAGTGCTAACACTCTTAAGATTCCATTTACATAATTTATAGAGACAACAAAAGGCTAATAAAGAAAAATACTGTTAATTTTAGAGAGAACTCAGTGGCCCTAAAACATGATGTTCCTATTTAACGTTATGTCTTTTAACATGGAATCTTCAAAAACACATGCAGAAATGAGTACATTCATTAATAAGCACATTCACCTTCCATTGAGCTGAATTCTATCAGCTAATTTGGAGAATTGGTCTGGAAGTCTTCTCTGTTTTATAACACCCTCAGGAGTAACAGAAACTTCACAGAGAGAGTATGTGTCAGATGTACCAGTCAAACCAAATTCATGAATAGCTTGACAAACAACTTCTTTAGCTGTAGTGTCTTTACTGATGATAATGTAGCAACTTTGCTGATCTGCTTTGAAAACTCTTATAACTTGATCAGGAATATCTGTATAAATACAAAACAGTATTCTGTTATTTTACAGAAAATGACTCAAACTCTTCAAAAAATAATTTAGAAAACAATGATCTCTCTAAACAGTTAAATATATATTTCTCTTTCAAGGATGTTAAAAGAAATCATAGCTGCACTTATTAATAAATCAATGTATCTTTTCTGGTGTCAAAATACTAGTTTATGGTCACAGAAAACACCAAGAAAATAAAGCCATACTATGCATATGATTTGAAAGCCATGAAATTTTCATTTTTACAAACATTTTATGTCATAAAATATTCAACAAAATTTTTTATGGAGGCACAGGACTCCACAATCTGTATTTTATTATTTGAAATGAATCAAATCCTTAATCATAAACATTTAGCTTGCATACCACATTCTTTTATCATAAGAAATTATGATAAATAATTTCCCTCCATCTCAAACTCTCCCTGTAGATAAACCTTTGTAGTCAATCTGATTTATTTCCTCAGGGAAAATCCAAAACAAAGAGAAATGTTAAGTTAGAGGGCATGCATACTGTTACAGTTTTGGAAATATACTTCTGAACTGTTCTCAGAACATTATAATGTTTTATCATCCTAGGGTATGAAGACAGAAATTTTAGTCACATTCTTATCAAATCTGTTTATGAATTTTTTTTTCCATTTTGAAAGCCCTATGCATTTCTTCCCTCCAAAAATGTGTCATTATTTTGTATTTCACTTCTTTGGTTCATGGTGAAACTCACTGGTTTAATGAAACATTATTTCTTTTTAAGAATATTTTTTGTTATTCTTTATGCTTCTTCCTACTGAATTATACTAGATGCCAGTAGAATCTACTATAAAGTGGCCAATGTCTTTTCAGATTTTATATTTATATATTTTAACACAGGAAAATTTAAAATATTCATGTGGTTAAATCTCAGTGATTGTGATGTTTGCTATTAGTAGATTAATCCTACTTTAAAATAAATGTTCATGCAATACGTACATGTAAATAATGATATGTCCCCCTCCTACTCTACCTTATTGCTTTTTCTATTCATATGGCATTGGCTAAAGCTTCCTGAACAAAGCTTCCTGAACAATTAGCCCATATGATGACAGTGGGCTAATTTTTAACATAATTAAATTGAAGAGTGATTTTACAACACAAACAACTGCTAAATGTTTCCTCTTGATAATCAATTACAAAAATTTCTTCCATTTTTAATTAGGAAAAATGTATTGCTGTGGATATTTGTATCATGTGTGTAATGGGGATGAGCCTGGGATATTTTGGTGGCTCAAGTCACTGTACACCATTTGTGTAGCATTACCTTCTTAGCACGGCATACACTGTAAATCTAAGAGGAAAAGAAAAATTACAAATTCGTCTCAAAACCACCTGAGGCATAATTCTAGCTAAATAAAAGAGAAAAGTAATGAAAAGAAGTCGGAGGAAATAATTTCACAGAATAAAGTTTGCAGTGAGGCTACCACACAAAGACAAAGACTGACTCCCAGTATTGGAAGAGTCAACTGAATACATGTGAATACAATTCCAGGAAAAGGATTCTTAGCCAACAGATGTTGAATATTCTGGTTTACTGTCAAACTGGAAGCACAATGTTTCATCTATTCAGGCCCCTTTGGAGCCAAACTGCCTTTTTTTGAGGTATGCAAAGATCTGAGTCACCGAACACCTCTTTGCCTCCTGCTCATACACCTCTGAAAATGAGTCCATCCCTCAGATTTTTCTGGCACTATCAGGTTTCCAAGTCCACAGGCATAAGGTAGGCTCTTACGGCATGCTAACGAGACTGCTTCTCTATTCTGGGCTAGAAAATGCAGGAAGTTGGAAATTTCAGTTTTCCAAAAGAAAGATACTGGACAAGAGTTTCATTATCCCTTTTAACCCAATAAAAGATGTCAAACAACTACTATTATTATTTGTATTGTTCCTATCATCTTCACAAAACTAGGTCTCAGTTGTCCAGGGCTTAGAGGTACATTTGTTTACTAGGTTTTTGGGGGCTGAGCATCTGCCAGCCGAGCTGGCTGACCATGAGGGAATGAGGAGATGCTCTGATTCCTTTTATTAATTTCTTCAGAGAAATGTATTCAAACAGACAGATTGGGAATTTGTACACATTTCTTCTCTTGCTGCTAACATACTACGACATCAGGGAAGGAACCTTGTGCATCCTTCCAAACACTGTATTCTGTTACATTCTCTTATACTCACACTGTTAAAACCATTTGTTTCACCTGCAAAGGACAAATTGTCATATAGTCATATAAGAAGGATTCAGGCATCATAAATGGATAGCTCTAGATCAGATCTGCAAATGGAATTACCCAAAGGATATCATATAACCCAAATCCC
Organism: Aepyceros melampus; assembly: GCA_006408695.1. NCBI lineage: Eukaryota > Metazoa > Chordata > Mammalia > Artiodactyla > Bovidae > Aepyceros > Aepyceros melampus. The sequence goes on from SJXQ01007863.1 coordinate 349,835, forward strand.
GGTGAATTTGCCAAGATAATAAATGCCAATTTTGAAAACCAAATTTGAAAATTTGAGACACATTAGAGGAAAAAATATCTCCACCTGATTATCAGTGTTGGGGTAAATCTCTCTTTCCATTTTAGAACTGTTACCTGTATAATACATATATTTTCTTCACAAAAGTATTAGTTGGAAGACACCATAATTAATGTTAAACATAATATTTGAAACACGGCAGACACTCAAACATTAAATGATTAGTTAAATGATAAATATAAAGTTAGAATAAAGTTGAATCAAGAACAAAAACGATCTAATCATTTCAAATTTTAGGTATGAAGCTAAAATACACATAAAAATATAACCCTGTAAGGAAAACAGACATTTAAAAAGAATCTTGGAGAAGTACAGCATTTATTAGTCTTAAGATTAATATTCCATACTAAAATTTTTACATAACAGATAAATGAATTCAAGAACTGAAATTCACATATATCCATACTTTCAACCCAAGGCAAAATTTCTAGTGTTAATAGTGTTAAGTAAAATTTAAAGGTGAGATAAGGACACATGTTTTGACCTTGTTGTTGTTATTTAGTTGCTAAGTTGTGTCTGACTCTTTTGCAACCCCACTGACCATAGTCTGCTGATGACGTAACAGGTACTCCATAAATATTTGTATAGTGATTAACAATTTAAAGCAGAATGAAGAGGCAGTCTTTTGCTGTGTTTTTTTTTAAAGATCATCTAAAATACCTAAAAAGTTCTTCCAGTTTTAGTGTCTGACCCTGAAATTATACTAAAAATGGAAGAACTTTTTAGGTATTTAAGATGACTATTAAAAGAAAAAAAAACAAAACAAAACAAAGGAATACCTCTTCATTCTGCTTTAAACTGTTAATCCCTGTACAAGTATTTATGGAGTATCCATTACATCATCAGTGTTCCAGATGATGAAGCTAAAGTAACAAATGAGATGGACAAAGTCTCTGTTTGCAGAGATTTGCTTATATTCAAGAGAGTAGGTGGTAGTTCAAGGAAAGACACAATAATGCAGTAAATAAGACAATCCATACAGTAAAAAGTTCACAAAGCAAACACAAGGTACGAGTATAATGATATGGTTAAGGACTGGCAAACTCGTTCTATGAAGGGTCAAAAAGCAAATATCTTAAGTTCTGGAGGAACTTAGATAGATAGAAAATAGATAATATTTCATAGATATTTATATAACAAGAAACAAATTTATGACAAGATTTTTGACAAAATTCAAAGTATATTAATAATGTAAACCTAAAGCATGTAAAGATACATAATCCCAGAGGTTTAGGCAAACATCCACTAAAACATAACTGGTTAAACAGAATGTTCACGATATTGTGGCAGAATACATCCTGCTGCAGAAAGGCATTTAGGGTACATTACTAGGTGAAATGGGCTAAATGGAAAAGAAATTAGATCATTTGGGGTGAAAGAAACAGTACATACATTTTATGTGCTCTGAAATTTCTAAAAGGATATAGAAGCAAACGAACAACTGTTAATTCTGGAAAGCAGAGACTTTTATATTTTATCCTTTCTCTGTAAATAAAAACTGTAATATATGTTCCTTTACAATTAAAAATCAGTTAAAATAACTCAGACTTACAATGCAAAATGAGTATGAAGTTTACTGAATATTAAAGATGTCAAATTAAAAGTTTGTGCTATTAAATGAAAAACAGTAAGCAAAAAGTTCCATATGCAAACTTAGAAAAAAAAAATCAGTTTTCAAATCCTTTTAGCTACACTCTGAATTATTTTAGGTCTCATGTCACATTAAACCCCAAAATTCTGAAACACTTTTTACAAGTTACAGAACAGCATGTATACTCTGATTCAATGGGTATAAAAGACATATATATTCAAAGAAAATGGCTAAAAGAATATATGCCAGTTTATACTGGCAACCTTTGAAGTGTATGGAGTTCTGCTTCCTACTTCATTCAATTCTGTATCATTTAACTTTTAATCATATAGTGAAACACTACATACAAACATAAGAAAATACCATAGTCTTCAGGATACTTACAGTACAAACCAACAGCTGTAGGCAGCAAAAACAAAGCAAAACCATAAAAAAGTCAGCAAACAAAAGCAAAGTATTACTGTAGCTTTGTCCTTACTTTCTAATAACAATTTAAAATATGCAGCAAAAACATAACTGAGATGTAGACTGATAAAAGTTAGTCATACTTGGCTGATGTCACACATGTACTACAATATACATATGTGATGTACACAGCTAACCTAAAATTCAGTGTTGTCATTTATGATTCACCAAGCTGAATTTGGAATTAATTGGCAATAAATATTTTATTCACCATAAATATAAACAGCACTGCAGAAGGCTTTAAATAAAGTTGCTCATTTGGAGATTTAAAAATATAATTTTAAGTTAAATTCCTCTTATATGTGTTCATTCATATTGCTGATATGGACAAAGGCTGCAGACTGAGCTTTGCAGACTGACTTTCTCTGAACAGACAGTAAAAGGGCATCTCCAACACTTTCAACATGTTCTCAAAGAAGGAATTATGCAATCAATCTTGAATAGTATATCCTCTTCAGAGATCAGAACTTCAGTGCCATGGGGTTTACAGTTTCTAAATTTTAATAATTCCAACCTCTTTCATTTCCCTAGCTAAATTCCCAAATTCTCTCTCCTCCCCCCTCTACCCATCCTTTACCTCCCACCCTGCCTCACTTCTAAATATGCCAGTGGCAAAAATACAAATGTATATCAATAACTGTAAGTCAATCAAGTTATAAATCATACATCCCTAAACACCTGTCTTATGAAAGTACAGATGAGTAGTTTGTGCTTTGGTAGTGTTTAAAATTTTATTTGTGAATGCAGTGTAAGAAATACTGCTATGGAACATACGCACACAGACACAGAAATAAATTCCCATACTATCATAGAACAAAGTCAGACAGACAATGATAATGTGCTAGAAATGGAGAGAGCAATTCTGCATCAGAGGGACCTGAGATCCCCAGATGAGGTAACCCTTGGGCTCAGCACTGAGGAATAATAAAAATTTCCTGGAATATGCAAGGAGAAAACACCAGAGGTAGCAAACAATATATGCACAGAGAGTTCTGAAGGTATGTCCCATACTCAGGGAGACAGAGAGGTAACAGTTTTGAGAATGGTATAACAGGAGGCTAGAAAAGGGGTTTATAATTATCCTGTAAAAACTGGATACCAACTGTTATTAAGTTACTGTGTTTAGGCTCCAAACCTACAATTACCCTGCTACAATGGGGCAGGACTCTGCAAACGATATTTTTTTCTTGCCAAAAGGAAGCACCAGAGGTAGACTGCAAGGTTACAGGACGCGACCTGCTGCCTTATTTTCTTATGTGTGCGTACATGGCTCCTGTATTGCTCAAAAGATACTCCTTCACCATGGTGGTGGCATTTCCTTCATGCACCAGAAGCTGAATCCACTTTGCAGCTTTCTAACTGTGACACTTTAGTGCTTGCTTTCTTACCTTTTTATGTAAAACAGTTTACTTCATACTTGGTAACAATATCTGATATTAACTTCCGATCAAATACATGGAGTGGTTTCCATCTCACGACTGAATCCAGAACAAATAGAAATCACTAGATATTTCTAAGTCAACTAACAGCTCATTAAAACCTTCATTCCAGAACAGGGGTCCTCAGCCTCCAGAACCTAATGCCTGATGATCTGAGGTGGAGCTGATGTAATAACAGAAATAAAGTGCACAAAAATGTAATGTGTTTGAATCATTCCATAACCATCCCTGCCCCCTGGTCTATGGGAAAACTGTCTCCCATGAAACCAGTCCCTGGTGTCGAAAAAGCTGGAGACCGCTGCTCTAGAAAGGATGCTGGTAGTCACGTAGAGAGTAGGATATATCAAAGACAGATCACTGGGCTTAGGAATCTCTCGAAACAGGTGAAGAATAACAGAATTCTTCCCTTTTCCCACTAGCTGTTGGAGCTTTAACATCAAAACTGAAGCTGATCACAACTATATGCATCTTTGAGGAGGTCCTTTTTTCCCTCCTCTCCTTGGATCAAATATATGCTTCAGTTTTTAACTGTATGCATCTTTTATTGAAAGCCATCTCAAACCCATTCAAATAGTAGATATATAAATAATTCTTCAAAAGCTCCATCCTGATCAAGAAATTTTAGGTTACATAGTTAAATGACAATTTCTGCCTCTGAGCATGAACAGATACAGGAAAACAAACTCAATGCCCCACACCGGAAGTCTGAACAGCAACAGTCTGAAAAAGATGCTCCAGTACTTGAACGATATTGGATGTAAAAACGCCGCAGGTGTGGAGAGGAAAGTCAGTGTTTCTAAAAACCTGTTAACACATTTCTGTACATCACAGAGGAAGGTAAGTGAGACAAGTTAGATTAAAATAATTTGCTTTATTCCTTTCCACAATCTGGGTAACATGTTTCTTGATTGAGAAGAAGTATTCCTGCTTTCATCCACTGCTTAGATTACGGTTACCAAAAGATACGTACTTCTCTTTCATACTGAAAGTACCATCACTCCAGTTTAGAGAAAAAGACATCATCTTTTTAGTGTTTCTGCATTAAGTCAAAATATGGAGGTGAAAAAAGAGGGCTGCCAGCAAATCTAGTATTTGTTACACATGGCTCAACCATCTACTTAGCTATTCAGTACAAATATGGCTGTCTAAAATAAGCAACGATTACCTGAGGGATTAGAAAAATCCAGCATGCTGGTGGTAGGCTGGAGGAGGTCAGGGCTGCTGGACGAGAGTGTTCCAGGGATAGGCATTATGGCCAGACTGTGCCTGCAGTGTCTCGTCCCCACAATGCTGTCATCCTGTGATTGGCTCAGGCCTCCATCACTTCAAAAGAATGCCACATATCACTTTAAAGTATTTGAGGAGCCTTAATAGTAAACATTTCTGTTCTCTGTGCACAGGGCATAACAGGACCAATTCAAAGTGGTGATTTTAAAATAATATAGCAACTAGGAAAAAAGCAGGACAGATGTAATACTGAAAACAACACTAAAAATTTTTTTTAATAATTACACTCAAATAAAATTTAATTGATACATCTAGGTAACTCTATTGCGGCTGGCCCCTGAACAGTGCAAGTGTGAACTAAGCAGGCCCACATGTGCACGGGCATTTCTCAGTGCAGTCAACACTACAGCACTGCACAGTCCCTGGCCGGCTGAACCCACAGATGCGAGGAACCACAGGTGTGCAGGGCCAACTACAGACTTTACATGAATTAACTCCTGCGTTTTTCAAAGGTGGGATCTGCATGACACAGAAATGCTTGTATTTCGTATTTAGTTTCTGCTGGTTTTGGCAGAGAAAATGAACCTGAATAGGAAGTCCTTGAGATTTGCCAGCTTCACTAGACACTAAGATATGTATCCAACAATGCGCAGCCACACCGCTGCAAGGTTCTTCCTTTCGAAAGAAAAGCTTGGCAACCTTTGAGGCAAAGGATAGAGTTGGTCTGAACCCAAGACAAAAACATGGCAGGTTGTAGAAAACAAGGGGGCTAGGCTCAAGTGGCAAAATAAGATAGGTCTTCAAACATATGAGTAATCTGGGAACTGCTTCAGCCACCAAGTACAGAGAAGAGAAAATAGGAAGATGATACAGAGAACAGCAGCAAACAACAATGGCGGTATGTGACAAACAGAAAGCAGAAGAGAAAAGGCGACCAAGAAAGAGAGAGAAAAAAAGAATTTTACAGGCTCTAGTTTATTCTAAGGGTGCATTATTTCTTGTGTGATCTCTCAAGTCTAATTATTTGGCTGTTCCCTAGATGAGATGATCAAAACCAAAGCAGAAAGCCAGTTATTAAAAGTTAATTCCCTTTAAAGGTTTCAAAAACAAGTAACATTAAATGGCCATCTTAAGCAAATACCCTTCCTTTAAAATATTTCAGAGGTGTTAAACAGGCAATTCTAAAACTAAGAGAAAAATAAAACCAAACATAACCCTGTTACTTAAAGTTTAGATACCCCTCAAATTCTATAAATCACAGGATAAGCAAAACAGTTCTAGACAAACACAGGACAGCATGGAAAAGTAGATTCCATTAGCATCAACAACCAAAATACTACTTATTTCTAAGCACTGGTTAAAATCAATGTTTTAGGTTAATATTAATTCCCATCTATATATATTGTTTTCAGCGTACATTCTACCCAGTATTTGCTACATATACAAATAATTATCACAGAATACTTACCTATGATCTTAGGATGGATTAAGATCTGAATAATATAGGGTACTTCCTAGATATGTTAGGAGCTAAAAATAGGACTTAGGCAGATTAGAAAACTATGCAAGATGGATTTAGAAGACTGCTAAATAAACAGCTAAAGGACTGTTAGTAGCCAGACAAGGAAGAGAGCCAGGACAAGACAAAGAAAAGTCAGGGAGAAGCATGAGAACATGGAAAAAAGCAGTTAAGTGTTTCAAGAGCAAGCTATGTCAAACAGACCTAGGTTATTAGCTGTGTGACCTCAGGGAAATTTCTTTGTTTCTTGGTTACCTCATCTAAAATTGTGAATACTATTGATCCCCTAGGACTATGGCAAAGATTAAATAAAGTAATGTAGGTGAACATTTTGGCACAGAGAAAAATAGGATTCCTACTTTTTAGAAGATAGTAGCACTTTTACTGAAATGAAAATAGAACAATACATATCTAGAAAGGATTTTACCTAATTCAAAATGAAAAACAGAGGGGGTAGCATGTGTACAACAGGTAAAGGCACTACAGAGAGAGGAAATGCTTTCCTAGGGGGAAAGAATCCAGTCTAATCTTATGATAAGGCAAAGGGAATCATTTATTTGATAAGAAATTTTTATTTCTGCTAAGTTGGTTCCTTATAATTAGGGGTGTATCCCTAAAGATCAGAGCTAAATAGCTCATGATAAGAGAAAATACAGAGGAGGGTGGCTCTCGCACACATTTTATAGTTTTGTTTAAATATTTTGGCAACAATCCGTATTTGCTGCTGCTGTTGTTCAGTTGCTAAGTCGTGTCCAACTCTTTTGCAACCCCATGGACTGTAGGCTGCCACCAGGCTCCTCTGTCCATGGGCTTTTCCAAGCAAGAATACTGGAGTGGGTGGCTACTTCCTTCTCCAGGGGATCTTCCCAATTCAGGAATTGAACCCATGTGTCCTGCATTCGCGAGTGGATTCTTTACCCTGAGCCCAGGGAAGCCCTAATAAAAAATTAAAAAATACAAGTCTTTCTTTGATTTCTGAAAACAACCTGCCAGTTCTTGGACACAGTCAGGTAACTAAATCCAAGGAAGCAAACTGTTAAAAAGATTAGCTGTTTCTACTAATAATCAAAGTCTAAACAATTTTAACAATATTTAAAAGTTCAATTTACTATTTAGGGAATTGGCTGTCATTTGCAATAAACTTGGAGAAGGCAATGGCAACCCACTCCAGTACTCTTGCCTGGAAAATCCCATGGATGGAGGAGCCTGGTAGGCTGCAGTAGATGGGGTCACTAAGAGTATGACTTAGTGACTGAGTCGGCATGACTGACCGGGCATGACTGAGCGACTTCACTTTTTTTTCACTTTTGCAATAAACTAGAATTTACTACAGAGACTAAGAAGTGCATGAAATACTAAAAGTCTTTTTATCTCTTACTGATGTTATTTAACATTACTTTTGCTTTTTAATAAGCAATAGATATGCCATGGAAAAGCTATAATAAAGTAAAGCTGGTAACAAATTCATGGTAACTAAGGTGAAAGCATATATAAATGAAAACTATACTAATGTTATGTACAACCCATGCTATGACATGAAACAGTATCTAATTGGCAAAATATCCATGCTTGTTTGGAAGCTGAATTAACAATGCCTATTTGCAAACATGTCATTTCTTACCAAAACAGTCTCCTGAGAAGATGATGCAGTAACAGAAACAAGATAGTTTTGAAAAATTCCTCAGTAATTCTTGATACTGAATTTACTTAAAATAAAAGTATATTTTAGTTTCAGAGTATGAAACTAAAATGGCTGCATAAACATCAACAGTTTGCAAACAAAGATAATACCAATATTAAAAGCAAACACAGAATGAAAGCTAACAATAAATGGAGAGGAAAAAAATAGTTTCTAATAACCAAACAAGGCAATCTACTTCCGGGACTGTTACAATGAATTAAGATACTTGATTGGGCAATCGGTGATTAAAGAAAACAAAAAAAGGCTATAATTAAAAAAATAATAGGAGATCAGACTTCCTGATTTTCAGGCCAAGAAAATTACATTGCTATGTTTTAATTTGAGGATATTATTCAAAATCAGTTAGACCTTTTTTTCCACTTGTAATTTTTAGGAGCATTCTTTCATTCTAAAATTATGTCATGGTTAGGTATTTGGGGAGTTACTGAGTCTTAACTACTTACTCCCTCCTTATATTCAGTATCTTTACTCCTGTTACAGATGTGGACATTCTCTCTTACAGTATTTCTATGACAACTCTCGTGCTGCAAAAGCCAGAGTCAAGTGCCCATTCCAGAAAGTCCAGACACAGAGAAGCCATACTGAAAACTCTGGAATTAAACTCATGAAAAATTTCTTCCTAATTAAAAAATAAATATTCAAACCAAAAAAAAAATTTTTAATACAAAAAACACAAAAGCAAGCAAGAAATGGAAAATTTACCTATAAAGCTACTTAGAGAAAACTATAATCAACCTTTTTCCTTCTAGTCATTTCATAGTAAATAGCACATTTAACCAGTCTCTTGTAGCTGGACATCTCCCGAAAATTTTGCAATTTTATTTTACTATGGATAAAGAACAACTAATGATGACAATGATCATTTTAATTTTTGGCCTTGCTGTGCAGTTTGTGGCATCTTAGTTCCCTGATATGGGGTTGAAACAGGGCCCAGAGTCTCAGGGCTGTGAAAGCGCTGAGTCCTAACCACTGGACCACCAACAAATTCCCTGTTCTTGATTATTACTGATGCAGAACATCTCATTCGTGTTCGTGCCTACTGAACTTCTATTGATCTCTGTGTGTGCATCTGTGTGTAGCAAAAGAGGTTGTCTGAATTCATCTAATGATTAAGTACCAAGAAATATGACATACATTCTCAAAAATGCAAAGTATCTAACCTAAAGCAAACTCGTTTTCCCTGCAAAATAGGGTCCAGTAGAAAACTGTTATGATTGCTACCAAAATAATCTGTTTTTTTGGGGGGTATTTTTACAGTTGAATTATTAGCATTATGTTTAGAAGAGATGACCAGTTTAATGTTAACTCCCGATAGGCAGCATTTTATTCATATTTTATTCACAGCCAACAAACTCCTGCTGCCACAAGGGACAGACTCAATAAATGCTTGCTGACTAACAACAAAAATCCCTCTGAATTTAAGTAAAATAATTTTTACTAGATCTTTCATTTTCAAGGGGTCCTAACATAAATAAATGTGCTTGTACACACTCAAAAGACTGCTCCCAGCCAACTCAATTTCCATGCCTCCTGCTGTACACAAAGATAGACACCAACTGGAGTAACCAATTCCCACTTCCTGAAAGAAACACTAGAAATGTGATACTGATTTAGATGCCTGACAACTGAATATAGCTGGGTGAAACGTGACAAACTAATTGCAATCATGGTGTTCTCTGGCTCTTGATGACACATGTCACAACTATGCCACAAAGTGTTCAAAATGAGACTCTGTTACAGGAAATACATGTTCTCCAGATCAAACACCGCAAGGGCTTCTGGAAACGGAACTATGGGCATTACTCCTGAGGAACTCCCTGTGTGAATTCTCCCTTCTGACCCTCCATTCCTTTCCCTTTTCCTCAGTGTGTTCATGCAGACTCTGGTCATCCCAAACTGTCTCCAATCTCTTCAGTGTGAGCCGGTCCCTCTAATAATTTCGTTATTGAATCTCATTCGTGAGGAAAAGTTTATTCTTATATAAAACTGTTTCCCATGCTGCTATCATACTACAGTATGCTCATATTAAAATAATTTTGCTAAAGTTATGATTTTTTTAAAGCCTCAAGGAGAAGAGTCACTAAAAAAAGAATGACTAATAAATTTTCTAAAAGCAAGAAACATTATGAACACAGCTCAGGATGTTTCAATTTTCTGTGAGCTCCAAATTAAACGAAGAATAAATGTGTTTCCCAGAGTTGAAAATAAAAACTGATGAAGCATTTTCTGATCAGGAAATTCTTAAAGATCTTTAAGTAAAAGATAAGAGCTGACATTCACCTTTTCCTAATTAATCTTGCTGTTATTGCTATACTGTGTTGCACCGTCAACCCCAAATCACTACCACAGCTAAAAGATCTTCAAAGAGTAAATCTTACCACACCAGATGTCTTCGATGGCCCCCTATTATGACATGAAGTCCATATCTTTAGCATAATATTCAAAGTCATTCACTAACCTATCATGCTTCATCGTTAGGTATGCACTGAGAAACACAGTCTACTGAAATCTACCAAGCTTGTTTCTGCCTTTGTACGTATCAAAATAATTACCACCCTGTAATGGACCACTTGCTCATTTTCCGTTTTAGATGACCAGGTCTTTCAAGGGTAAAAAACTCGTTCTTCTTTCATTATTTCTATCTCTGGATATTGTGCCTAGTTTATAATAAATGTGTGAAGAATAAAAGGTTCCTGCTATGAATCCCCTAAAGGCAAGGACTACCTCTTTATAGCTCTGTAATTATCATCTGGCACAGAACAAGGTACTCTCAAGAGCTAAACTCAGTATTTTCTTCGAATATGCTTTCTTTCCTTTCACTGATTCATTGCCTTAATTCAGCAAATATTGAGTGACTACTATGTGCTAAGTACTTCATTTGATTTTAACTTTTCTGATTACTTTAGAAAATGGACACTATAAAATATACACAGATATAATATGCATTAGAGTAATTCCCAGTCATGACACTGGATTTGTTTTATCAGTATTTTAAGGATTTAATCTGCATTTAAAATCCTGAGGTTCTACTCAGATTTGGTGATATTTTGTTTTAAAAATAGAAATAGATTTGATTTAAAAGGTTAGCTTTAGAATTCAAGAGGGAATAAATAGTGCAATAAAAGAAAGATTTGAAAGACAAAAAAAGAGAATAGTATAAGTGAGTATGTCTCAAGTTTTAAGCTGTCCAAATTTGTAGATCACGGGACTGACACTGGACCAAAAGTATACAAAAAAAAAAAAGATTTCATAAAATAAAATGAACAGTCTTTTCTAAAGTTCAGATCAAGGTTAATGGAAGACTAATAATCTAACAATGATAACTTCATGGAAGTGATGAGACATTTAGAATTTATTCTTACTTATTTATGGATTGCTTATAGATTGCATGATGCAATGGCTGTATAAAAACTAAAAGTGACCCAACTTCCCTTTTTCCATAAAAAACTTTATAGTCAATAGGAACATGCCTACATTACAGAGACTGTCATTACCTACCTAAACAGTTTTGGAGGCAAGATACTAAATCGTGTTTTATCCAAAATTTTCCTGATTTTGTTTCTTCCACCTGAAACAGTATTTGCTTTTATTTTCTTATTTCCTTTCTCCTGTGATGTCTGTTCAAGATCTCCTGGTACATCCTGGATTGAGTGGCGATTACTTTTTTTTTCAGCAATTTTGGGAATATGAGGAACACCAGATTTCTCTTGTTCAGTCCTACTAAGTAACTCCTTGAACACTGTGGAAATAAATTTAAAAAACTGTCATTTCTTCTCATTAGAAAATTTTTATATCAACGACAAATTTTAGATAAACATAGTTGTTTTCTATCATCTGGTCTTTCATAGCATCATTCATTAAATCTCACATTATAAAATTTATACTCACTCTTCATTAATCAGCTATATTCACTTTTCATCTTTTATACTTGACTGTAATTCTGATGCTGACCAATAGTGATAAAAGAAATTCACTGGTGAAAACAGAAGCGAAGTAGGCAGATTGCCAGCATGTTTCAAAAGCCCAATGGCTCCTATTTAGGTAATGAACAATATAACTGCTAATCAATTCAGATTTTATAGAAAAAGGTACTTAGATTCTATTATTTATCACTTATCACTTGAGATGAGATGTAAATACTACAAGTCAGGCCTCGTTTTGCAAACTTTAACCATCAAAATACAAAAAAAAAGGGGAGGAGCCCTTCTGGACCTGCTTTTACCAGAAACAAATAATATTAAATTTTGTAATATATGACAATTTCCTTAATGTAACATCTGTGAGACTTAAGTCACTCAGCAAAGTGAAAGTCACTAACAAGCACTTATACAGTGGTCTGAAGTAAAAAACCAAGCATTTGTAGATAACTTTCTATCAATCCTAAGTCTGGTGAGTTATATTTCATCCTCAAGGAGGGTGCAAGCACAGTGGAGAACTTGCCTTTCCAGCAATCTCTTTGCTGAGATCCAGTTTTTCACCTTGTAAGAGGGCCTGTACCTCCCTGGGATGAAATAAAACAAAGATAAATCTTTATACAGCTCTATATCTAGAAGTTTTAGGTGTCTCATTTACCAGTTAGGAAAATCTATGTGAACTGCTTTTCATTAACTAATGTCACAATAGTTATTTTTTGGCTGTCCTGTCCTAAATGTGTTCTCAAAGAAGACATCAACTGCTAGAGGGGAAGGAAAAACAAAAACAAAAACAACAACCAAAAAGATAAATGCTAAAGTAGAAGACAACACTCCTGAAGATTGATGATACCTGGGAGGGATGGTGGCTGCATACTTTTGAACATGCAGGTCTTTAGCCACCTAAGACTCAGACCTCAGCTTAACACGAAGTGCAGCTGTGAGTAATATGACTCTGTACCTTTATAAAAGAAGAGCTATAAATTATATAAATGTACCCACTGAAATCTCAAACACAGAAAATTGTCATCTTTTCTGTTGTTTCTGGAATAAATCCATAGTTTCCTAGAACATCAAAGGACTTACAAGTAAGACTCAAGTAGAGAAAGCCACTGAAACATTACAACATGAACAGCTTGGTATTTAATTATTGACTTGACCATTTTAGAAAGTTTCAACCAGGATGATATCACATTATCAAAGTACATTGAAAGCTTATGAAAAAGCACATTTTCTGTCTTCAAGAAACTGGAAACCTTCAGGAGTCACCTTTCAAAGATAGGTCAACTTCTACAACTAACACCAAAAAAAGATGTCCTTTTCATCATACGCACATTGGAATGCAAAAGCAGGAAGTAAAGAGATTCTGGAATAACAAGAAAGTTTGGCCTTGGGAGTATAAAATGAAGCAGGGCAAAGGCTAAGAGAGTACTGCCAAAGAATGCACTGGTCACAGCAAACACCCTCTTCCAACAACACAACAGAAGACTATACACATGGACATCACCATACAGTCAACACCAAAATCAGACTGATTATATTCTTTGCAGCCAAAGATGGAGCAGCTCTACACAGTTAGCAAAAACAAGACTGGGAGCTGACTATGGCTCAAATCGTGAACTTATTGCAAAACTGAGACTTGAATAAAGTAGGGAAAGCCACTAGGTCATTCACATATGACCTAAATCAAATCCCTTACAATTATATAGTGGAAATGACAAATAGGTTCAAGGCATTAAATCTGATAGAAAGAGTGCCTTAAGAACTGTGCGTGGAGGCTCATAACACTGTGCAAGAGGTGGTGATCAAAACCATCCCCAAGAAAAAGAAATGCAAAAAAGGCAAAATGCTTATCTGAAGAGCCTTACAAATAGCTGGGAAAAGAAGAGAAGTGAAAGGTAAAGGAGAAAAGGAAAGATAAACCCATCTGAATGAAGAGCAAGGAGAGATAAGAAAGCTTTCCTAAGTGAACAATGTGAAGAAATAGAGGAAAAAAATAAAATGGGAAGATGAGAGATCTATTCAAGAAAATCAGAGATAGTAAAGAAACATGTCATGCAAAGATGGGCACAATAAAGGACAGAAATGGTATGGACCTAACAGAAGCAGAAGATATTAAGAAGAGGTAGCAAGAATACACAGAAAAACTATACAAAAAAGATCTTTATAACCCAGATAACCAAGATAGTCTCATCATTCACCTTGAACCAGGAGTGTAACCTGGAGTGTAAAGTCAAGTAGGCATTAGGAAGCACCACTACAAACAAAGCTACCAGAGGTGATGGAACTCCAGCTATTTCAAATTCTAAAAGATGATGCTACTAAAGTGCTGCACTCAATATGCCAGCAAATTTGGAAAACTCAGCAGTGGCCACAGAACTGGAAAAGGTCAGCTTTCATTCCAATTCCAAAGAAAGGCAATCCTAAACAATGTTCAAATTAATGCACAATTGCACTCATTCACACACTAGTAAAGTAATGCTCAAAATCCTTCAAGCGAGGGTTCAACAGTAAGTGAACGGAGAACTTCTAGATGTTTACACTGAATTTAGAAAAGGCAGAAGAACCAGAGATCAAATTGCTAACATCTGCTGAATCACAGAAAAGGCAAGAAAATTCCAGAAAAAACATCTACTTTTGCTTCAGTGACTATGCTAAAGCCTTTGAGTGTGCAGATTACAACAGACTGGAAAATTCTTCAAGAGATGGGAATACCAGACTACCTTACCTACCTTTTGAGAAATCCAGAGCAGGTCAAGAAGCAAAAGCTTAAACTAGACATGGAACAACAGACTGGTTGAAAATTGGGAAAGGAGTATGTCAAGGCTGTATATTGCCACACTGCTTATTTAACATATATTCAGAGTATCTCATGTGAAATGCTGGGCTGGTAGAAGCACAAGCTGGAATCAAGACTGCCGGGGGGAAACAGCAATAACTTCAGGTATGCAGATGACACCACTCTTATGGCAGAAAGTGAAGAGAAACTAAAGAGCCTGCTGATGAAGGTGAAAGAGGAAATCCTCGTGCAAAAACTGGCTTAAAACTAAACATTTAAAAAACTAAGATCATAGCATCTGGTCCAATCACTTTATGGCAAATAGATGGGCAAACAATAGAAACAGAGACAGACTTTATTTCTTGGGCTCTGTTCTTTGGAAGGAATGATGCTAAGGCTGAAACTTCATTACTTTGGCCACCTCATGCGAAGAGTTCACTCACTGGAAAAGACTCTGATGCTGGAAGGGATTAGGGGAAGGAGGAAAAGGGGATGACAGAGGATGAGATGGCTGGATGGCATCATCGACTTGATGGACGTGAGTTTGAGTGAATTCCAGGAGTTGGGTGTTGGACAAGGAGGCCTGCCGTGCTGCAATTTATGGGGTCGCAAGAAGTCGGACACAACTTAGCGAATGAACTGAACTGAAAATCACTTCAGATGGTGACAACAGCCATGAAATTAAAAGACTTGCTCCTTGGAAAAAAGTTACGACCAACCTAAACAGCATATTAAAAAGCAGAGACATTACTTTGCCAACAAAGGTCTGTACAGTCAAAGCAATGATTTTTCTAGTAGTCATATCTGGATGTGAGAGTTGGACCATAAATCAAGCTGAGTGCTGAATAACTGATGCTTTTGAATTGTGGCTTGGGAAAAGATTCTTGAGAGTCCTTTGGACTGCAAAGAGACCAAACCAGTCAATCCTAAAGGAAATCAACCCTGAATAGTCATTGGAAGAACTGATGCTGAAGCTCTAATACTTTGGCCACCTGATGCAAAGAGCTGACTCATTAGCAAAGACCCTTATGCTGGGAAAGACCAAAGGCAGGAGGAGAAGGAGATGAAAGAGGATGAGATGGTTAGATGGCATCACCAACTCAATAACATGAGTTTGAGCAAGCTCCGGGAGAAGGTGATGGACAGGGAAGCCCTGCATGCTGCAGTCTGGAGGTCACAAAGAGTTGGACATGACTCAGCAACTGAACAACAATAACAATGCAGTTTTTTTTAAAAAAATTCACTTTAAGCTATGTGGTAAAAATAAAAATGCTCTTTTGAGCTAAAGTCAAGATACTGATTCATCCCAAAAATATTTACTGACCTTTGAATAGTTGAAGACTATGCTTGATATTTGCAGATTGTTTCAGTTATGAAACATATAATCAGTCAATGATAAATGGATCGGAGAGAACACAACTAGAGGAACTAGTTAAGACAGCAAGAAAAAGAAAATCTTCCTTCATTAAGTCACCATGTAAGAAGAGATCAGTAAAGTGAGTTGATTTTAACTAGGCAAAGGGAAAGTTCAAGAAAAAAGATGACTGAAGAACAAGGTAGGAAAAGGGCCTGATAAAGTTATTGTAAGGTGTTTGAACTTACCGTTAAGAGCAAGAGGAATTTGTGGGCAGCAGATATCTCTGGCTGCAGAGTGTATGTAAGGTGATTCAAGAATGTACAAGGTAGTTTATATCTTTACTGGACTTACGTATATATTATTAAGTAAAATCTGCATCTTTTGTAGATAAAGAAATGATTATGTTAAACTAAAAAAATAGTGAGGAACAAAAATTAATGGACGGCAAACAAACATAATTAGAAAACCATTAAGCATCAATATAATATATGAATATAAGATGAAAGTACCCAAGAATAAAAGACATGCTTAATAAATTTGACTACACAAACACTAAAGCTTTCTTAGTGTCTATATATATGTATATGTATATATGTATTTACACACACAAACCAAAACAAATGAACATGGAAAGTCAAAAGACAACCTGGGGAATATATGTGCAACCTATAGACAGAAGAAAATTTTTCTTTACTTATTTGACATTCAAACAAATCAATAAAAGATGAATAACTCAATATATAATGGAAAAGTCAAAACAACTGTGTAAAAAAAGAAATGTTAGCACATAAAAAAGGTGCTCAACTTCCCTCATTATTAAAGGCAGTAATATCAAACTAAAAAGCTTATTAAACCCACTGTGGAGGCATTCTTACACACTGATGAATGAAGTTTATAAATAGATTTGGGAACTTTAAGAAACTAAAACCAAAGTAACTATAAAGGTAATTCCACTCAGAGAAGTTTATCTTATATCTATATCTACATAAACATAAAAGATAAATACAAAGGATATTTATTACATCATTGTAAATAGGAAAAACTGTGAACAATCCTAAAACATCCAGCAACATGAAACACCAGATCAATAGATTATGGTAACAGTGTGATGGAATTTGATGCAGTAACAATTATAAAAGAAATAAATTGGTACGAACTACTGTGGAAAGGCATACACACTGTACCCACAATATGGGCCCACGGGGTGTCTGTCTTTAGTATAATTTGTAAAACATGCATGTATTACTTTTACTAAACAATTAAAATGCTAATCATAAATTATCTGAGTGGTGGGATATTTACAGATGTCAGAAAGTGGCAGAAAGTAAGAGGAATAGATGAATGCAAACTCCAGAGCAGGAAGAGGGTAAACAGAGACTGCCAGCTGTTTCTTCTCTGGGGACATCTGCTGAGTCTAAACAGAAACAGGAGGTGAGGATCAGGTAGAGGGACTCCTAGAGGAAAAAGGAGCTTTGATGGATGCAAGTAATGGCAAGAAAACTGGAACACAGAGAAGCACCAAAGCAGTGTCACTTCTCTTCATGAAGTATCTCTACTGTAAGACAAGGCATGAGGCTGGAAATTTCTTAGAATCTCATGGTACTCGGGAAACAAAATCACACAACAGGGAGAGACCACCAACAAACACACAACAGATTTATTGGCTTGGGGTGGGAAGCTGAAGAGCTAAGCTCAAAATCTCTGAAGGAAAGAATTATCAAAAAGGAGACAAAGCTACGAGATTCTGAACCAAGAGACTGGAGGTAGGGAAGTGGTTGGGAAGACAAGGATGAAAAAGCAGAGGGAAATTTTCAGTCTCTGCTTAGAGGCAAAGTTCCACTAGAGAAGGGGCCTACATTAAGCACATGACAAGTCTGCTGTCAACTTGAAACCACTGCACACAGCCTAAGTAATTCTGCAACTCAGCCTGATCCAGCTCAATTCCCCTTACTCTATGTGATTCAACAAAGGAAACGGCAAATCCTATCTGTGAAAAAATAACTAATTTTACTACTAAGGTTTCTTTATATACAAAGTACAGCATACAATAAAAAATATTAAGATTCAAGGAAAGAAAATAGCCAGAAGGAAAAAGAGAGTAAAAGAGTCAGAGTTAATTCACAAGGATTTTATAATCTTTACATTGAAGAACACAGAGGAAAAGAGATAAAATGGATTAAAAGATGAAGAAGTGCAACAAAGAACTGAAGTTTATAAGAGATTCAAGTGAATATTCTAGAAATGAAAAATATCTAAAATTAAATTTAAGGCATGCATTTATCATCAAACTGGGTACAGCAGAAAATGGTGTAACTTTCTTAAACACAGGTCATTGGAAAATATCCAAACTGAAACACAAAGCTAAAGTTAGAAAGAACAGAACAGAATGGAATAAATAGTTGGGACACAAATTTCTATCATATAAGTGACTGGTTTCCCATATGCAAAGGAAAGAAAGAGGGGCAGTAGTAATTAATAATGGCCATGAAATTTTGAAAACTGATGCAAAACATCAATGCAAAATTCAAATGGCAAGCAAACCCAAGACAAAAGAAATACAAAGAAAACTGTAATGAGGACTCCTTGCTACTCTTAAAACTGCTGAGTCCTATTTGCAACCTATGAAAAATGTGGGTATTTTTGCTTAGCCTCCTGAGAGTTGCGGTCCAGTGTTTAATTTTCAAACCCACTGCAGTGCTATACAGATGAGTCCACTTTGTACCACCTAGTGCTCAGGTGGGGATCGGAGTAGAGGTCTGCTTGTGCCAGTTCTCAAAGTCCATGATATGCTAAATAGAACCAGATTCACGTACCTATAGGACGTGGGTGAGCCTAGGATTTCATAAACTTTATAGCACTGCTTCATTCATGTCAGTTATCAACTGGTACACTTTCCAGTTCCTCAGACCTCAAAACTGTCCGTTGCAGTGCCTCAGGGGCCAAGTAGAAGAGGACAGTGTGTGGGGGGGGGGGGGGGGGGGAAGCAGTGACCTTGACTTTGCTTTCTTGAAGTCACAGCTCCACTAAGGGGTGAAGAACATTTTGTGAGACAATGCCACTGGATTGCTTGGAGGCTGGGGCCTGAGAGAATGGGAAAACAAGAGTCAAGGAAGGAAAAAAAAACCTGTGGGAATTTTCTAACTCTGTCTGAGCTTTAGGAATTTCCCTTCCCATCCCTTGTCAGGCTTATTCTGGGTCCCTTTGGTCTGCATTATAATATTCACATCCGGGTTTCATGTTGCCTTGAGTATAGCCCTGGGGAAAAAAACATCCTTTTGAGGGGGAGGGTACAGTTTTAGACAAGTGGTAACGGATCAAACTCATACAGAGTCTGTGCTTTTAGCAACTGCAGGATTCAAAATCTTTGCCCTTTTCCTGGGAGTCCACTGCTTAAAAAAAAAAAAAAGGCTCAGTCTCTTAGTTTCTTTCCCTGTTTGTACTGGTAAATGCTCTGCAGCAGATAATGGCTCCAGTTTACCTCTCTGAAGTCTAATTTCTCTGTTTAATAGCAGGTAGCTCTTCACTAGCCAGCCCTTCCAGTTGTTCTCAGTCAACACCAGAAACAGTAAGTTGACAAGTTTTCTCAAATTAATTTTGTTCAGATTACAGGTGGCTCTTTGAATTGGGAGTCACGTCCTGATTTTTCAATTCTGACATGGCCTCTGCCATCGTTTTCTAAATACTTTTTTCTTCATATTTTATTTTCTTTTAGATCTCTTGGAATAGTACTCAATTCCATTTTGTATTTTTTTGTTCCATAAAGGTGATTTCTTCAACTCATCCTTTCCTTCTATTCGATGTTTATCTTTTTTACTAAAATATGTCTCTGCATACTTTAAGACTTATTTTTCTCAGTAACTGTCTTTCATGGTAATGCCAGAATTACTGGGACTTTATTCCAGACATCACAGCCAGACTAAAATACTTCATTTCAGCAAATGTTTTACTTATATTCCTTTGAGATACTCTTTGGCATTTTGCATGGGGAGAAGGCTGGCTGACTACACTCTTGCTGGGGCAAGTAGGGAGGTTTTGAGGGTATGGGCTGCCTTCTGTAGCACCACATATCTTTCATGCTCTGCAACATTCAGTCTAGGGTTCTTTGGGCAATTGTTTCTCACTATTCAAAGAGTTCGCAGGCTGTGGTTTCTCTCCCTCTCGCGTCCTTCAGATCAATTTTGTTTCCCAGGATCTATGATGTTAACCACTACATTATACTATCTCCATGTTTTTATACATAACCACATTTGATACTAGTTAGTAACTATTATATGCCTGGAACAAAAAAATTTAAAAGATATTGATGTTTTTAAACCTATGAAACAGAGCTGCAGAAATTGAACTGAGAAACTTGATTTGCTTCAAGTGTCAGAATAACCTCTGTTTCCATATTTTTCAAAATTAGAATCCTTTCAGTTTAACCCAAAAGTTGGTATTTCTAGATACTAGCCCAAAGATAGGAAATTCAAAAACTATGAATTTTTAGCATAGGTTTACTATGCTAAAAATAAGTAAGCTTATACAGTATTTGTAAATTGCTAATAGACTGCTATATGCCAGATTTAGCATGATGTCATTTAATAAAAGGGACTCAAGTGAAAAGAGGAAAAACACCAAATGTTTCATTTTCCATTATGACTAAGTGCAGTATTAGGAGAAGCCAAAGCGGGGGGAAACAACCACACACACTCTTTTCCATAGGCAGAGTTTTCAAATTCAACTCTTATTTCTCAAAATTCAACCTAAATGATGTAGAGAATTTTTTTCCTTCTTACTACATAAAGACCCTTAAATTTTCTTTGATAGTTTCCAACTGTTATATTGTTTTTACTGTTGCCCTTCTCAAAATCTGAGAGAAAATCCTTTGAAGACTACCCAAGTTGCAGTCTTTCTCAAAAGCTAACAAAAAAAAAAAAAAAGTAGATTAAGTTAAAAGCTTAGACTTGCTGAATTCAAATAGTTACAAAATCAAAACACACTTAAAGTACCATACTGAAATCAGATTGATTATATTCTTTGCAGTCAAAGATGGAGAAGCTCTATACAGTCAGCAAAAACAAGACCAGGAGCTGACTGTGGCTCAGATCATGAACCACATGATCTGCTCAAATTGCCAAATTCAGACTTAAATTGAAGAAAGTGGGGAAAACCACTAGACCATTCAGGTATGACCTAAATCAAATCCCTTATGATTATACAGTGGAAGTGAGAAATAGATTTAAGGGACTAGATCTGATAGACAAGAGTGCCTGATCAACTATGGGCAGAGGTTCCTGAAACTGTACAGGAGACAGGGACCAAGACCATCCCCATGGAAAAGAAATGCAAAAAAGCAAAATGGCTGTCTGGGGAGGCCTTACAAATAGCTGTGAAAAGAAGAGAAGCAAAAAGCAAAGGAGAAAAGGAAAGATATAAGCATCTGAAAGCAGAGTTCCAAAGAATAGCAAGGAGAGATAAGAAAGCCTCAGCAATCAATGCAAAGAAATAGAGGAAAACAACAGAAATACAAATAGCTGTGAAAAGAAGAGAAGCAAAAAGCAAAGGAGAAAAGGAAAGATATAAGCATCTGAAAGCAGAGTTCCAAAGAATAGCAAGGAGAGATAAGAAAGCCTCAGCAATCAATGCAAAGAAATAGAGGAAAACAACAGAATGGGAAAGACTAGAGATCTCTTCAAGAAAATCAGAGATAGCAAAGGGAACATTTCATACAAAGATGGGCTCGATAAAGGACAGAAATGGCATGGACCTAAAAGAAGCAGAAGATATTACGAAGTGGTGGCAAGAATACACAGAGAACTGTATAAAAAAGATCTTCATGACCCAGATAATCATGATGATGTGATCATTCATCTAGAGCCAGACATCCTGGAATGTGAAGTCAAGTGGGCTTTAGAAAGCATCACTATGAACAAAGCTAGTGGAGGTGATGGAATTCCAACTGAGCTATTTCAAATCCTAAATGATGATGCTGTGAAAGTGATGCACTCAATATGCCAGCAAATTTGGAAAACTCAGCAGTGGCCACAGGACTAGAAAAGGTCAGTTTTTATTCCAATCCCAAAGAAAGGCAATGCCAAAGAATGCTCAAACTACTGCACAATTGCACTCATCTCACACACTAGTAAGGTAATGGCAAAATTCTTCAAGCCAGGCTTCAGCAATACGTGAACTGTGAACTTCCAGATGTTCAAGCTGGTTTTAGAAAAGGCAGAAGAACCAGAGATCAAATTGCCAACATCTGCTGGATCACTGAGGAGAAGGCAGTGGCACCCCACTCCAGTACTTTTGCCTGGAAAATCCCATGGGGGGAGGAGCCTGGTAGGCTGCAGTCCATGGGGTCGCTAGAGTCGGACACGACTGAGCAACTTCACTTTCACTTTTCACTTTCATGCACTGGAGTAGGAAATGGCAACCCACTCCAGTGTTCTTGCCTGGAGAATCCCAGGGATGGGGGAGCCTGGTGGACTGCCGTCTATGGGATCGCACAGAGTTGGACACGACTGACACGACTTAGCAGCAGCAGCAGCAGCTGGATCATCGAAAAACAAGAGGGTTCAAGAAAAACATCTATTTCTGCTTTGACTACTCCAAAGCCTTTGACTGTGTGGATCACAACAAACTGTGGAAAATTCTTAAAGAGATGGGAATAGCAGACCACCTAACCTGCCTCTTGAGAAACCTGTAATGCAGGTCAGGAAGCAACAGTTAGCATTGGACATGGAACAACAGACTGGTTCCAAATAGGCAAAGGAGTATGTCAAGGCTGTATATTGTCACCCTGCTTATTTAACATATATGCAGAGTACATCATGAGAAATGCTGGGCTGGATAAAGTACAAGCTGGAATCAGGATTGCCAGGAGAAATATCAATAACCTCAGATACGCAGATGACACCACCCTTATGGTAGAAAGTGAAGAACTAAAGAGTCTCTTGATGAAAGTCAAAGAGGAGATTGAAAAAGTTGGCTTAAAGCTCAACATTCAGAAAACGAAGATCATGGCATCCAGTCCCATCACTTCTTGGCAAATAGATGGGGAAACAGTGGCTGACTTTTATTTTTGGGGGCTCCAAAATCTTTCTTGGTAAGAAAAGCTATGACCAGATAGCATATTAAAAAGCAGAGACATTACTGTGTCAACAAAGGTCCATCTAGTCAAGGCTATGGTTTTTCCAGTAGTCATGTATGGATGTGAGAGCTGGACTATAAAGAAAGCTGAGCGCCAAAGGATTGATGCTTTTGAACTGTGGTGTTGGAGAAGACTCTTGAGAATCCCTTGGACAGCAAGGAGATCCAACCAGTCCATCCTAAAGGAGTTCAGTCCTGGGTGTTCATTGGAAGGACTGATGTTGAAGCTGAAACTGCAATACTTTGGCCACCTCATGTGAAGAGCTGACTCATTGGAAAAGACCCTGATGCTGGGAAAGATTGAGGGCAGGAGGAGAAGGGGACGATAGAGGATGAGATGGTTGGATGGCATCACTGACTGAATGGACATGAGTCTGAGTCAACTCCAGGAGTTTCTGATCGACAGGGAGGCCTGGCAAGCTGAGGTTCACGGGGTTGCAAAGAGTCAGACACAACTGAGTGACTGAACTGAAGTGAACCAACAGTTTGACAAAGAAAGGCAGAGTATATTGCTATTAAAAATCAGCAATTCACTGATTAATTACTTCAATGTTTTATTCTACTCATTTCCATAAAACAGCTAACTGGCACTGATACTGCTATTTCACTAGAGGTAGACTGATTTGCACGTTAGCAGGAAGAAAAAAAGCCTATGACTTCTATGTTTCATTGAGAATTTCCAGGCGAAGTACAGTCCATAATATTGAGTAGACACATTTCATAAATGACTAAGTGCAGTTGTATACTTATTTTAACTAAGAATTCAAAATAATTAAATGCAAATAAAAATGAAAATTCTAGAATACAGAATATTATATTCAAACATTAAAGATCCTATAATTTTCAAAAAGCTTAGATGGGAACATGTTTTAAGTATTTTTACTATCCTCATCATTGTTGACTTTTTCTATTACCAAAAAAAGGACTCTCATAGATTTTTACAACAAAACTCACCAAAAATGTTGGTCTTTACAGTAAGTGCAAGATGAGTATTATTCCTCAAAATTTCAAGGGCCTTCACAAACGTTATATTCTCAAAATTCTGTCCATTTACTTCCATTATCTTGAAGAAAGTGTTCAAAAAAATACAAAGAAAGACAGAAACAGTATNGAATGGACATGAGTCTGAGTCAACTCCAGGAGTTTCTGATCGACAGGGAGGCCTGGCAAGCTGAGGTTCACGGGGTTGCAAAGAGTCAGACACAACTGAGTGACTGAACTGAAGTGAACCAACAGTTTGACAAAGAAAGGCAGAGTATATTGCTATTAAAAATCAGCAATTCACTGATTAATTACTTCAATGTTTTATTCTACTCATTTCCATAAAACAGCTAACTGGCACTGATACTGCTATTTCACTAGAGGTAGACTGATTTGCACGTTAGCAGGAAGAAAAAAAGCCTATGACTTCTATGTTTCATTGAGAATTTCCAGGCGAAGTACGTCCATAATATTGAGTAGACACATTTCATAAATGACTAAGTGCAGTTGTATACTTATTTTAACTAAGAATTCAAAATAATTAAATGCAAATAAAAATGAAAATTCTAGAATACAGAATATTATATTCAAACATTAAAGATCCTATAATTTTCAAAAAGCTTAGATGGGAACATGTTTTAAGTATTTTTACTATCCTCATCATTGTTGACTTTTTCTATTACCAAAAAAAGGACTCTCATAGATTTTTACAACAAAACTCACCAAAAATGTTGGTCTTTACAGTAAGTGCAAGATGAGTATTATTCCTCAAAATTTCAAGGGCCTTCACAAACGTTATATTCTCAAAATTCTGTCCATTTACTTCCATTATCTTGAAGAAAGTGTTCAAAAAAATACAAAGAAAGACAGAAACAGTATTAGTTATTTCTGCAGACTTAAGTTTAATGGGTAAAAAAATAAAACTTAAAATAAAATGTACCTATATGTGAACAACAGTTATCTGTGAGAAGTCGAATTACTGTCTAATAGCTTTTCTCTATATTGTGGTATTTTCCTAAATCTCTACTAAAAACATTTTTTTCAGTTCATTTCCTCTGGGATAATATTGGAAAAAAATTTAAAACAATGTTATCAGCTCATAAAAACTATCACCTGTGTGATAGTGAAGTATTCTAAATGCAAATTTATTGCATTTAAAAAAGAGGTAAATTCATTTAAAAGTGGTATTCTGATTACAGCTAATATCATTTCTTGCCATTGACCGAATCAGGCAGTCAAAAAGCAACTAGCACAACTATTATGGGCTCTTGTTCCATCTGACATTGCTGATCGTTCACATCAGGGCTTTACAAATCTGGCTGTAGCTCAGAATCATCAGTTTATTCAAAAAGTACTGATTCCAAGGAAAAAGGATAGAGACAAGACATGATGAGGGGAAAAAAGGCAGCACAGAGGATAGAACTTGAGGGCTGACACAGAGATTTCAAAAGGATAAAAAGGAGTGAGAAAAAAAAATATTAGGAAAGAAAAAGAAAAAAAAATCACAGAAGTTAAATTTCCAGAGTTTAAAAAAGTCTTCAGTCTACATACTGTCACGGATCATCTAATATCAGGGAATAAAATAAAAAGATCTATTTTTTGTTTTTAACAGATCACTTGAATATTCTGAATTCCAGGGACTTAGAATAAAGACTCTATAAGCATCACTCTTGGGGATTTGTGGAGGTGGCCAAAGGCACGTAAAAAAGAAATAGAATGGCTCAGACTTCTTTGGGACCATGTTAAGATGATGTGATACCTTTCTGTGATACCAATGTTCTGAGAGAAAAATGACTGTGATCAAAGATTTTTATACTTCATTGAACAAAGATATCATTAGACATGTAAGGGACACAAAGCTAGAGTACTCATTCGCCCTTTCTGAAAGAAGTCCTAGGAAAGGTACTAGAAGTACGGGAAGACAACTGTGAAATAAATAAAAATAATGGCACCATGTGGCATAGACGAAGTAGAGGTGATCAATGAAAGCAGTAAGCAGGTGCAAAATGATTCTTAGTAATAAGCTTATGAAACAATGCAAATGCCAAAGTACTCTTAAAAAAGAATATTCACAATATTAAAAAATGACTTATTGAAAATCTCAGATAATTTCAACCATACTTGGAGGGCCTGAGGGAAGTAGTAAAATAACAATTAATTTCCTCTCTCAGGAATGAAACTGCTGGAGTATTCTTTTCTTCTTTTAAGAATGAGATTCTTAAACATATTTACCAAAAAATACTTGACCAATAAATATATGACTCCAAATTCCTAGCAACTAGATATTCTTAATGAATAGTTTAAGTAAAACCCAGAAATCTCTATTCTAAAAAGCTCCCCTAGAGGAAGAAGAGTATCATTAAAACTTTGTGTCGGAGTTTCTTTTTTAAAATTATATCATTTATTCTTAAATTTTAAAGTATTTTATTATAATATATGATTCACTTATATTAGTTTCTTAACTCCCTGCACTACTGCTATTTAGATACTGATATTTGGGCTGGATCCTGCCATGTGGCTGCTTTGTCACGGAGTGTTCTTGGCTATTCAGCAGTATCCCCGGCCTCTATCCACTACATGCCGGTAGTAATTCCCAAGTCATGACAATCAAAAATAACTCCAGACATTACCAAATGTCTCCTGGGTGACAAAATTACTGCTGGTTGAAAGCCACTGTTTTGAAGTACAGAACTTTTAATAATGTGAATGCATGCCTGCTTGCTTGATTTATGTCATGCCATGTGGCATGTGGAATCTTAGTTCCCTGACAAGGGACTGAACCTGTGCCCCTTGCAGTGGAAGCACAAACTCTTTTAACCAGTGAACCACCAAGGAAGTCCCTGTGAATGCCTTCTTAATTAAAAAACAATAAACACCACAGTGTGGTTATAAGTAAAATAAAGTCACACTCTAAATGAATGCATAAACAAACAAAAATTTTAAGTGGAACAAAGTCAGCTTCCCAAATGATTTAGCTAGAAGAGAAACCACTCTGGTGTACATGAGATTTTGAGAGCTTTGTTCAAAATACAAATGCCCAGTCCTTAACTCTGCAGAATGTGATTATTATGATTACTAAGACTGAGGTACTGTATTTTTTTTTTTTTAGTAACAAAGTTGTCCGCAATTTCATTTTTGGAAATATATTGTTCTATAGTTTACTAATGCCTCCATGGAGAGAAGAAATCCCTATCTACTTACTCCCAGTATCTCCCCTTTCTTTTCCTAATCCTTCAACCAGCTCACTCTACTTACGGATGTACCAAATAGTTTTGTTACCATATGAACATTATTTAAAACAAAACCATCATTTATGGTAAATCTTTGGCCACTTAATTTTACAGTGGTATGGATAAAAGTGCTTACTCCTTTAAAACATAAAAGGGTGCTAACTCTCTTACTGATCTTTCTGAAATACTGTGAAGTTGCCAAATGACAGAGTTTCCTAATACTTGGAGAATGGGCAGGACCATTCAGATTGATAGTGGCCAGACAACCAGGCTGTTTCTGGACCTGCTATATCAAATTTCCATTAAGAGCAATGGATATATGACAAACACATTTTAAAAATAAATCATTTAAAAATACCACCTCTAAAAAACGGTTTCACCAGAATTGAAAGAGACACGTGTACCCCAATGTTCATCGCAGCACTATTTATAATAGCCAGGACATGGAAGCAACCTAGATGTCCATCAGCAGATGAATGGATAAGAAAGCTCTGGTACATATACACAATGGAGTATTACTCAGCCATTAAAAAGAATACATTTCAATCAGTTCTAATGAGGTGGATGAAGCTGGAGCCGATTATACAGAGTGAAGTAAGCCAGAAAGAAAAACACCAATACAGTATACTTACACAGATGGTAATGATAACCCTGTATGCGAGACAGCAAAAGAGACACAGATGTATAGAACAGCCTTTTGGATTCTGTGGGAGAGGGAGAGGGTGGGATGATTTGGGAGAGTGGCAGTGTAACATGTATGATATCATAAGTGAAACAAATTGCCGGTCTAGGTTCGATGCAGGATGCAGGATGCTTAGGATTGATGCACGGGGATAATCCAGAGAGATGGTGTGGGGCAGGAGTAGGGAGGGGAGGGTCGGGATTGGGAGTTCATGTACACTCGTGGCTGATTCATGTCGATGTATAGCAAAACGAATACAGTATTGTAAAGCAAAACAAACTAAAAAATAAAAATTAGTTAAAAAAATAAAAAAAAGTTTCAAAGATATTTCCTTAAATTGATCATGCTTACTAGAATATTATCATATAAGTAAAGTAGCAATGGCACCCCACTCCAGTACTCTTGCCTGGACAATCCCATGGATGGAGGAGCCTGGTAGGCTACAGTCCATGGGGTCGCACAGAGTCAGACACGACTGAGGGACTTCACTTTTACTTTTCACTTTCATGTACTGGAGAAGGAAATGGCAACCCACTCCAGTGTTCTTGCCTGGAGAATCCCAGGGACGGGGGAGCCTGGTGGGCTGCCGTCTATGGGATCGCACAGAGTCGGACACGACTGAAGTGATTTAGCAGTAGCAGTAGCAGCACTCCTATTACGTATAAAAAGGCTTTAAATGGTTGTTATTTACTTACTTGATCACCACGTTTCAGTCCTGCATCAGCAGCTTTGCTACTAGGTTCTACACTTTCAACAAAAATACCAAATCCCTTCTCACTTCCTCCACTTAGGCTGAAATGCAGAGGTGACTCCCGGGAAGCTTTCTGTAGCACAACCTGTCTCCATTTAGCCTTTGCAGCACACGCAATGTTCAATAACCGGAGATGACCATTCATTTTCTACAAAGTAGAAAGGGGTAACATATATATAAATGTATATTATTTATTTCTATAGGCTTTAAAAAATATAACCTAAAATTATTACAATTAGAGTAAATAAAGAACATATAAGTATGGGTAAATAAAACTGGAGCGAAACCTTCCACCCTAGAGCACTCTCAAGAATAAAGATCCCTTAATATGGTTTTTTAAAATTTTTAGATAGATAATCACAAGTTAGAAAAGATTTCAAAGTGGTGTCTTACTTAGACAGTGATGACAAAAAAATTTCTTCATTTTCTGAATCTAAGTAATAACACATTCTGTATTACCATCGTGCTTATCTCCTAGCTGTTACATAAAACCAGAATATTTTTAAACTTTTATTTAAAACCTTAAAAGGACTTCAACCACCTTCCCAAACATTGTCTAATATTCAGACACATGCAAGTCTCCATCTCTTTCAGAAATATTATTCTTATAATTTAGATCTTCCTGTATTATTTTAGATCTTCATTAAACTCAGCAATATTTTAACTTTCAAGTTCTAGTATCAGTTTAATGTTATCAGCTGAGAATTCAACTATTCTCAAGTAGTGTATTAAATAAATCTCATATCCATAACAAAAAGCTAAAGTTTTTCTCAGGGTAGAAACCAAGTTTTACACCTCTTCTGATCCTATATAACAGCTTGGAGTATACAGCAGAATTCAGTAAATATTTGATGACTGACCCAATAACTGAGGGGAAAAAAATCCCATGATTGCAAGATAGTTTCTATTTTTCATAAGTCCCTTGAATATTTACACAGCCAGCAATGGAAGCGCCAAATGATGTTGGTAAGACTCAACGGGACTCTTAATCAAGTTTCCTGCNAGAGAGATGGTGTGGGGCAGGAGTAGGGAGGGGAGGGTCGGGATTGGGAGTTCATGTACACTCGTGGCTGATTCATGTCGATGTATAGCAAAACGAATACAGTATTGTAAAGCAAAACAAACTAAAAAATAAAAATTAGTTAAAAAAATAAAAAAAAGTTTCAAAGATATTTCCTTAAATTGATCATGCTTACTAGAATATTATCATATAAGTAAAGTAGCAATGGCACCCCACTCCAGTACTCTTGCCTGGACAATCCCATGGATGGAGGAGCCTGGTAGGCTACAGTCCATGGGGTCGCACAGAGTCAGACACGACTGAGGGACTTCACTTTTACTTTTCACTTTCATGTACTGGAGAAGGAAATGGCAACCCACTCCAGTGTTCTTGCCTGGAGAATCCCAGGGACGGGGGAGCCTGGTGGCTGCCGTCTATGGGATCGCACAGAGTCGGACACGACTGAAGTGATTTAGCAGTAGCAGTAGCAGCACTCCTATTACGTATAAAAAGGCTTTAAATGGTTGTTATTTACTTACTTGATCACCACGTTTCAGTCCTGCATCAGCAGCTTTGCTACTAGGTTCTACACTTTCAACAAAAATACCAAATCCCTTCTCACTTCCTCCACTTAGGCTGAAATGCAGAGGTGACTCCCGGGAAGCTTTCTGTAGCACAACCTGTCTCCATTTAGCCTTTGCAGCACACGCAATGTTCAATAACCGGAGATGACCATTCATTTTCTACAAAGTAGAAAGGGGTAACATATATATAAATGTATATTATTTATTTCTATAGGCTTTAAAAAATATAACCTAAAATTATTACAATTAGAGTAAATAAAGAACATATAAGTATGGGTAAATAAAACTGGAGCGAAACCTTCCACCCTAGAGCACTCTCAAGAATAAAGATCCCTTAATATGGTTTTTTAAAATTTTTAGATAGATAATCACAAGTTAGAAAAGATTTCAAAGTGGTGTCTTACTTAGACAGTGATGACAAAAAAATTTCTTCATTTTCTGAATCTAAGTAATAACACATTCTGTATTACCATCGTGCTTATCTCCTAGCTGTTACATAAAACCAGAATATTTTTAAACTTTTATTTAAAACCTTAAAAGGACTTCAACCACCTTCCCAAACATTGTCTAATATTCAGACACATGCAAGTCTCCATCTCTTTCAGAAATATTATTCTTATAATTTAGATCTTCCTGTATTATTTTAGATCTTCATTAAACTCAGCAATATTTTAACTTTCAAGTTCTAGTATCAGTTTAATGTTATCAGCTGAGAATTCAACTATTCTCAAGTAGTGTATTAAATAAATCTCATATCCATAACAAAAAGCTAAAGTTTTTCTCAGGGTAGAAACCAAGTTTTACACCTCTTCTGATCCTATATAACAGCTTGGAGTATACAGCAGAATTCAGTAAATATTTGAGACTGACCCAATAACTGAGGGGAAAAAAATCCCATGATTGCAAGATAGTTTCTATTTTTCATAAGTCCCTTGAATATTTACACAGCCAGCAATGGAAGCGCCAAATGATGTTGGTAAGACTCAACGGGACTCTTAATCAAGTTTCCTGCTCATTCTTCCCATTTTGCATAGAGCAGATGTGCTGCTGAAAAGGCTACAGGAACCAAGAGGTAAGGAAAGAGACAAAACAATCTGAAATTTCCCCTTTTTTATTCAACCTAATCCACTTCTAATCTGTAATAACAATGGTGCCGTGCCAGGTTTTGTTTGCAGATTCTTATATTCATAGCTCACTATAACCCTCAAGATAATCCCAATAACCTAAAGGCTACTATCTATAAAATAAGATAACGGAGGCATATAAAGGTTGGACAATCTTTCCAAGTTCACATATCTACCAAGTGGTAAAGTCTGAATGTTGTTAATTCAGGCAATCTAACTCCTGAGCTGCGTTATTATTAATTTCCTAAAAATTCAAGTTGCTTGGGACAACTGAGTTGCAGTTCAAAGTTTTTATATCTAATACGAAGAATAAATAGATTTATAAATAGCTACCATGAAAGTTAAGAACACTTTGAGGGTATTATCTGAGGTGTTGTATATTAAAAACAAATGAAATCACATGCAGAAGGGAGACTTAGAAAGTCTAATGTAGGTCTGATAAATATGTGTAGTTGAATGCCTAAATCAGTAAAGACTCTGGAAGAAGCATGATCTTTGTTTGGGTTGAAGCGGCAGAGGATGAGCCCAAGTTTAGAATACAGATTTGAAAGTTCTCAGAAGACAGGAAAAGATGAAAGCTATTCTGAGTTGCAATTCTTCAGCAGGGAGACAGAAGAGATTGGTAAGAATCCCCAAACCCTAAAGAAGATAAAATTCTGAGCCTTACTGTATCTTCCAGATTTTTTTCAAATTCCTCTAGAAATCGAGTCATAGCAGGATCACCTTCAAAATCATTGAAATGATTATTTACCCATAATAATCAATCCGTGTTACCTGTGGAAACATGGAAGAAGCATACAATTATATGAGAGGAATTCTTCCTGCAAAAATAAAGTCTTTAAGTTTCAGTTCAGTTCAGTTCAGTCGCGCAGTCGTGCCCGACTCTTTGCGACCCCATGAATCGCAGCACGCCAGGCCTCCCTGGCCATCACCAACTCCCGGACTTCACTGACTCACGTCCATTGAGTCCGTGATGCCGTCCAGCCATCTCATCTTCGGTCGTCCCCCTCTCCTCCTGCCCCCAATCCCTCCCCGCATCAGTCTTTTCCAATGAGTCAACTCTTCACATGAGGTGGCCAAAGTACTGGAGTTTCAGCTTTAGCATCATTCCTTGCAAAGAAATCCCAGAGCTGATCTCCTTGCAGGCCAAGGGACTCTCAAGAGTCTTCTCCTAGAAGCAAGTCCTAAACTGAGGAACAACTGAGCTTTATGGCTAAGCCCTTTGCCCACCCTCTCACACATGAAAGGCTCATTCTAACAGAGAGGAACATTTTAGTTTGAGCTTTTGCTTCCTTATATAACAGAAAGAACCAAGCCTCTGCTTTCACTGAGAAGACAAGCCTGTATACTAACATGTAAGAAGTATATGGGAAGTGAATTTTGAACAATATCTTAAAATGCAAACTTCTAAGGGCAGGCAAATGTCAAGTATTTCTTTAGCTGATACCATTTCACCAAAATTATAACAAAAATCTGGAATCTCCTGCATAAACACCACAATTTTCAAAGTTGTGAATTAATTTATTACTTTGTTAACCTGTGCTACAGATTAACAAAAAAGTTAAAAACAAACAAATGGATGTTCAATTAAATAATGTGCCTACAGTGAACTCTATTCAATGCTCTATGGTGAACTAATATTGGAAAGAAATACAAAGAAAGGGGAGATATATGTATACTTATATCTGACTCACTATGCTGAAACAGTACAGCAGAAACTAATACAACACTATAAAGCAACTATAGTCCAATAAACATAAAATTAAGAATATTAAGAAACATTTGAACATTAAGAAAACACACAGGAGCCAAGATAAATCTAAAGAAATAAACCAGAGATTTTTCCAAAATCTAAATTTAAAAAAAAAGTACCTAACAATACAAATAATTTAAGTCATATACTTTTAAAATTGGGATAAAATAACACATAAATCCACTATTTTAACCATTTTAAAGTGTACAACCCAGTGCCATTTAGCCCATTCTCAGTCGTGTACAGTCATTGCCAAGCTACCTAGTTCCAGAGCACTATCACCACCACAAAAGAAAATCCCATTCCCAATAAGCAGCCACCTACCATTCTGCCCTCTTTCCAGCCCAGAACAGCTTCTATTTGCTTTTCTGCCTCTGATTTGTCATTCAATATGTGATCTTTCACGACTGGCTTGACTTAGTACATTCTCAAGGCTTATAACATGTTGCAGCATGTATCAATATTTCATTTTTTTTTAATGGTGGTGGTTTAGTGGTTTAGTTGCTCTGTGCCCAACTCTTGTGATCCCATGGACTGTAGCCCGCCAGGCCCCTCTGTCCATGGGATTTTCCAGGCAAGAATACTGGAGTGGGTTGCCATTCCTTTCTCCAGGGCATCTTCCCAACTCAGGGACTGAACCCAGGTCTTCTGCACTGCAGATTCTTTACCAACTTTTTTATAGCTGAATAATATTTCATTATATAGTATGCAATATTTTGCTTATCCATTCATTATCTGATGGACATTTGGGTTGTTTCCACTTTTTGGCCATCATCAATAGTGCTACTATGAACACTTGTTTACAAACTTTTGTTTGCATACCTATTACCTATTTTGGCTATATACTTCAGGAGTAGAACTACTGGATTACACCGCAATTTTATGTTTAACTTTGGGAAGAACTGCTGAGCTATTTTCCATAGCAGCTATACCATTTTACATTACTACACACCATGTACGGGAATTTCATTTCCTCCACATCAACATCCTCGAAATCCTTGGTATTTTCTTTAAGTCATCTTAGTAGGTATGAAGCAGAATATTACTGTGGTTTGATTTGCATTTCCCATGACTAATGACACTGAACACCTATTGCATGTGATTGCTGGCCATTCATCTCTCTTCTTGGGAGAAATACCTATTTGAGTCCTTTGTCTATTTTTAAATCATGTTGTCTTTTTGTTGTTGAGCTGTAAGAATTTTTTTATACATTCTGAATACTAGATCCTTGTCAGACATACGATTTCCAAACATATTCTCCTATTCCATGTGTTGTTCTGCTTTTCCTGATAGTTCCCTTTAATGTGAAAATGTTTTCATTTTGATGAAATTCTATGTATCCATTGCTCCAGTCTGTGCTTTGCACTAAAAAACCTATCCCTTAATCCAAAGTTGTTTCTTTTTTTACTCCTCCTTTCCTTTGAAGAATATTATAGTTTTAGCTCTGACATTAAGTCTCTGATCCATTTTGAGCTAACACTGAATATGGTATAAGGTAAAGGTCAAACTTCATCCTTTTACGCATGAATATTGTGCTGTCCCTAAGCCATATTTTTTTTCATTCTCTAGCATGCCTTTATTTCCTCAGCAATCTAAGTAACTATATATAATTTCAAAAACAAGGGAAAGGCAAGCCTGTAGTTTTGGACACTTATTGTATCTAACTTATTTCCTTTAAAGTATAACTCAGAGCTTCCCAGGTGGTGCTAGTGGTAAAGAACTCGCCTGCCAACGCAGGATACAAAAGAGATTAGGGTTTGATCCCTGGGTTGGGAAGATTCCCTGGAGGAGGGCATGGCAACCCATTCCAGTATTCTTGCTTGGAGAATCCCATGGACAGAGGAGCCTGGGATGCTACTGACCACAGGGTTGCATAGAGTTGGACAAGACTAAAGCGATTTATGACAAACTAGAACTCAGAAAGATATGCCAGGCAACTATGGCTCTACTTTTATTTTTCTTAAAATAACTAACTTCCTATTACTGAGGTAGTTTATCGGTAGTTATGTACCAGTAAGTTGAAGTATTACTAGTTTTTCCATGAAAAGTGTAAACACTCCATAAAAAATGTTAAATAATTTAAATGTTAAATGCAAAAAAAAAAAACACAAAACTCTCAATGCCACAACTAAACATGTTATAGCAGTGATAAATTAAACTCAAAAAGATAAATTTTAAAATGATTATAGTCTTTTAACTCAGAAAAATCAATGTTTTTCTATTTAGATTGTTTCTAAGCCCTCTTGAAAAATGTACTTGGTGAATAGTCTTTCTAAACTTTTAAATGTTCTACTGATCTCTGAAACAGCCAAGTATTTTGATAAAGTGTAAGACTGCTGCTGCTGCTAAGTCACTTCAGTTGTGTCCGACTCTGTACGATCCCATAGATGGCAGCCTACCAGGCTCCTCCGCCCCTGGGATTCTCCAGGCAAGAACACTGGAGTGGGTTGCTATTTCCTTCTCCAATGCATGAAAGTGAAAAGAGAAAGGGAAGTTGCTCAGTCGTGTCTGACTCTTCGCGACTCTGTGGACTGCAGCCTACCAGGTCCCTCCATCCAGGGAATTTTCCAGGCAAGAGTACTGGAGCAGGTTTGCCATTGTCTTCTCCAAAAGTGCAAGACTACGATCCTGTATCTTCTAAATTTATAACTACACCACAGCCAGATTTCAGTTTCTGCCTTTTAGAAGGCAAAATAATGTACTTTTTACAAGCTATTTTGTCATAAAAGTAACCAGATATGTCTACTGATTCACTATTTTTTTAGGTGAATTGAATCTTATCAAAATAAGCATTTAATCTGTCAACTGCAAAAGGTTTTGGGGGAATATAAAGGTTAAAATCACTTTCATGCCCTTTATAATACCAACCTTATCCCTTAAGCTGTCAATTTTAAACCATTCCAACAGTTTGTTCCCAACATCCAAAGGACTTGCAAGAAATGTTCTATAAGTTAATAGGAAATCTTCTATATAAGTTGGGTCCACAATGGAATGCTCTTCTATTAAATGCATGATGAGACGCTCTGGCGTTCCCTAAAAATCAAAACAAAGAATTAGAAAATAAAAAAGTAACTGCTCAGGAACCAAATAACTCCTTTGATCACTTCCCTTTGTAGCTCCTCGATTATAAAGTCCCCAAAGTAAAGTTTCATCTTTAAAACTCTCAGCATTGGAAGTAGGTAGTGTCTCTAGGTTGTAGACCATCATCACGGAGAAGTTTAGAGAGAAATAAAGCAGAGGAATAAACATGCACAACAGCATTCCCTTGGTGTAGCTGTTTTATCCGTATTTCATTACAACTATGGGGGGATAATATAATGACTACCTTGAGTAAAGAGAAGGAAGAGGGGCTCCCCTGGTGGTCCAGGGATTAAGAATCCACCTTGCAAAGCAAGGGAAACCGGTTCAATCCCTGGTCTAGGAAGATCCCACACACCATGTTGCAACTAAGCCTGTGCACCACAACTACTAGCCGTGCTCTAAGAGCACGAGAGCCTTAACTACTGAACCCACGCACAGCAACCGCTGAAGCCTGTGCGCCTACAGCCTGTGCTCCACAACAAGAGAAGTCACCACATAATAAGAAGCCTGCACGGAACAATGAAGAGTAGTCCTCTACTTCCACAACTAGAGAAAGCCCCTGTGCATCAACAAAGATCCTCCACAGGCAAAAAATAAATAAGAGAAGAAAGAGGTGAGAGTTAAAGAAAATAAATAAATAAACAAAGCTTTCTTCCAAATTTAATCATCTTTAAATTCCCTTCTGTTCCAGGTTATGGGAACAACATAGTTCAAGATAGCTTGTTTTATTACTGTCACTTCTTGGACAGAGGTTTCCTCTTCTGTGGTTTCTCCATTCCTGTTTGCCAGAGGAACCAGAAGTTCTACAGACACTTTTTACATGCACTCAGAGTTTAACTGCTTGCCTGTTTCTCAATTTATAAAAAGGAATGAAAGTAAAATTTATCTATTACTCCTCTTTGAATTCCTGAATCACTGTTAAAATTTATTACCCTAGCAGCATCTTAAAAAATGGGTATGCAGAGCAAATACAGAAATAAACCAGGTATTAAGGCAAATATAAAAACCAATTGTTGCCCATAATGTCAGATTTTAATTGGTGCATTCATCCTAACGATTTCATTGGCCAGAATTACTGCATGACAAATATACTTTAATACTAACAATGTTCTTATTTAAAACTTTATTACAAGATTAAAAAAGGGTACCCACTGCTAATCAGGTATGTAAATCATTTCTCTAGAAGTCAGAGGAAAGGCTCTTCAAGTTACCTATTTAAGGGTCAAGACAATCACAGGTCATTCCTATTCTTCTCCCACCTTCAAAAACATTCTAAGAATTCCAAATTGGGTCTGTCATTCAGGCAAATCACAATTTGACTCACATCTGGTTCTCAGATCATACATAGCTATGTCAGTAGTGAAAATGATTGACTTATTAAAGAAAAGCTGTTATTCTGATTAGGTAAATCACTGAGGAGGGATATCTGTGGAGATTAGGTTGTATTTTAAAAAGCAGTATTTAATGCCAAGTTTCGTACTCATGCAGAGGCACCTACCAAACTGCTCACTAGCATCCAATAAGGTGGGATGCTGGGAGACAGGTATGCCGAGTGGACAGTTGAAGGAGATGGCTAGCTGGTAGAGTGTGGTCACGATGAGCAAGCAAGTAAACATACAGAGCATAACAAGAGCCACTGTTAGATAAGGTTATTTACAATGAGGGAAAGTAAAAGGCTACAAAACTAACTCTGCAGTACAGTACTAGAACTGGGAGTCCTGGTACAAGCCCATGACTGAGACAGAGAGACATACAAAGGTACAGATGGGCATGAATTTACAGTAATGAAATACACATTCCTACCTCTCTGAGGAAAGGCTCTGGAAGTGACGACACCACAGTAGCAGTGAACGGAGTGAGTGCCCCGATTTGGGTCTTTAAATGCTATTACCTACTAGGAAGATCCAGGGCTCTTTGGAGCAATGTCTGATTTCAAAGCAGGGGCAGGAAAAGTAAAAGATGACCCTGGAACATCTTGTTTTGCCAAATAACAAGGAAGCTCTCAAAAATGATGTGAACGTATCGGAAGAATATAGGAATCAACAACCTTAAGAGGGTCCACCAGCTAAATCTGGGACAATCAGACAATCAGAACAATGCTGATGGTAAAGAAATACATGAGACCAATATAATCAAAGAGGAGAGAATGCCCATTCTTGGAGCAGAATGATAATAAAATAATGGAAATAAAAAATCACCATTTCAGGCAGGAGTAGTCAATCTAAGAAAGACTGGTGGATAGAGGTCTGCAAGACATACTGACACTATCCTAGAACATCAATGCTTCAAATGCTTATCAATTACAACGGGTAAAATGGTGATTTCACAGTAAAGAAACTTGACAGACACCAACAGGACCAGTTGATTAAGACTGACTTCACTAGTGGTAGCATGGGTGGATACTGTGTGCTCCCTGAGAAGAGGTACTGAGTAGAGCAGGACATTATTTCTGTGGGGTTCCAGGCAGGGAAGTGTAACTTTAGTCTGGGCGTGAGGAAACACCGCACAGATCTAGTCTGGGGGTCATACTGCACACTATAAGGTCTATATTCATCAAAATTGCTGAGAATGTGAAAAGGGAATAACTATTCCTGGAGTAGACTTAAGTGACATGACAACTAAATGCAACTGTGTGCCTGGATTAGACTGAGCCAAAAATGAAAAAAAGCCATTTTGGGGAGAATTGGTGAAAATCTAAATGTGGTCTGTGGGCTGAATGGCTTTATTTTATCAATGTTTATTTCCTAACTTGAAGGGTTCCATGGTGTTTATGTAGGAGACTGTTCTTATTTTTAGGAAGTACACAATGAAATATTTTGGAGTAATGACGCACCACATTTGCAGATTGCTCTCAAAAGATTGAAAAAAAAAAAACCTGATGAAAATGGAGAAAATACAGGGCAATGTTAACAGTGGGGGAATCTGAGTCAGGATACTCTATACTGTTCTTGCAACTTTTCTGTAAGTTTGAAATTATTAAAAAAAAGGGGGGGGCCTCAACATGAGCCTTCATAAAGATACAGCCTGTGACAATCCACACATATATTCAAATTTTTTCCTACACAGTAAAGCTTACACTCACAGCTTAGGA
Source organism: Aepyceros melampus (assembly GCA_006408695.1). Taxonomy (NCBI): domain Eukaryota; kingdom Metazoa; phylum Chordata; class Mammalia; order Artiodactyla; family Bovidae; genus Aepyceros; species Aepyceros melampus. The sequence goes on from SJXQ01007863.1 coordinate 389,308, forward strand.
AAAGAAAAGGAGTGTTTAGAAATAAGTAAGTAAGTAAGTAAAGTCACTCAGTCGTGTCCGACTCTTTGTGACCCCATGGACTGCAGCCCACCAGGCTCCTCAGTCCATGAGATTCTCCAAACAAGAATACTGGAGTGGGTTGCCATTTCTGACTCTTAAGGAATATCTGATCTTATTGGGACTGACCAACCAGTCCCTCTTATTGTTAAATAAATGGCTGCATTGATAAGGAAAAATAACACATTTAGTTATTTTGCAACCAAGACTAGCTTGAAAAGAAAGAAAAGGTCAAGCATTTATTTCCTCTCTTCCAACTATAATTGCTCTATTTTACATCTGTGTGTGCTCAGTCATGTCTGACTCCTTGTGATTCATGGACTGTAGCCCGCCAGGCTCCTCTGTCCATGAGATTTTCAAGGCAAGAATACTGGAGTGGGTTCCCATTTCCTTCTCGAGATTCAGATGCCATTAAGACAGGCAGAAGGGAGAGTGGAAGGCAAGGGGGAAAGGATCAGAGGGGAGAGGGAATCAGAGAAGGGAAAATAACATGGATATTAATACTTAGACTCTACAGCATACTAAGGTTTTTGATTTGCCACATTTAGCCCTAATAAAGACCTGCCATAGCATCCCCATTTTCAGATAAGAAAACTGAGGTTCAGAGAAGCTAATGTCTGTTTCAGTGACACAGAGATCCCCTAAGCACTCTCCATCTTCATCTAGGATTTTTGTATGCTGATGGTTGCTCCTTTCAATTTCTGTTTTGTTTCTAAATATTGCTATCTTTGATGAAATTAACTCCCATTATTGATGAATCATAAATTTGAGAAGGAAAATTTTGACTGGTATATTCTAAGTAACATCCTTTCATACTGATATTACATGGCAATGTTTTCCTTACCCAATAAAATACTGTTAAAAACCAACTAAGAAAAAGTTTAAAGTACACGTTTATATACACTGGATCCCAAAGTTAGTGAATTATCTTGCACTACCTAATAAACACTTCAAATCTTTTAAAAAAGATGAAAGTTTTATTCTATCAATAAGAATAATAAGTAAAACACACCCACCTTAATTACAATGTGTCCTTTCCTAGTTCCACTTCGATCCAGTTCACGATGCTCATGTACCATAACAATTTCTCCCTCTTCCTCAACTTTATGGGTATTTTTTTCAACATGATTTAAAATTCTCCAATAATCCTGCTGGGCTATGCAGACAAACTGTCCAAGAACAACGTGGGGACAATTAATAAACCTATAATACATAAATATATCACTATGCACCAAGGCAGAACACAAAGGTAAGAACTCAAGTGACATCAGTTCTTTTTTATTTAGCCCCTTTACTCCTTAACAAAAATCAAGGTAAAAAAAAATAAATCATGCACAAAGAGACCAAAGAAGTTAAATCCGTGTGAATTCTGTTCTAAAAGAAGAAGTAAGCATATACTTCTTTCAAAACTGACACTATGCAAAGAAAACATGAAGCAGGAGTAAGTTAGAAACAAACAACTCAGAAGTTCCTATTTCTTCCTCCATTGGAAAAAAAAAAACAAAAAGGAGACAGCTAGCTAATATCACGTAGATATTTAACAAATAAACATTTATTGGGTATACTCTCTTTAAAATATGTATAGCTTAATTCCACAAATATTTGCATCAGATATAAAATCTACTTTCCTTTATTAACTGTGAGTTTTTCAACTTCTAATTCTCAAATCAAGCTATTTTATTTTGAGGAAGGAAAAAGGCTCAGCCATTTAAAATCAAGAAACAGGAGAACCAAAAAAAAAAAAAAAAAAACCAAACCCAGAAACAAAAGAACATACACTGCTATATTTAAAATGGATAACCAACAAGGACCTGCTGTACAGCACAGGGAACTTGGCTCAATGTTACGTGGCAGCCAGGGTGGAAGCAGATACAACATTTATGTGCAACTGAAACTATCCTTTGCTGTCTACCTGAAACTATCCTAAATAATCCACTCTACTCCAATATAAAATAAAAAAAAATTTTTTTTAAAGAACCAGAGAACATGACCAGAGATAAGCTTACCTGACAGTCATCTACTTTAGTCCTAACAACTCCATGCATGTACTGTTTATCCAGAGTGGGTGTGATTCCAAAACTATTTCCCATAAAGAGATTGTCAACTTTTCCATCTGGATGACTGATTTCCACAGTGCCATTTAAAATAACATACCATGAATCAAGCTATAGAGAAGATGACAGGTTTTAAGAATCTTTGAGAAAAGATGATTATATGATAACTTTGAAAAATAATCAATACATAGAACTCACAAAATTTATAAAAGATCTCATTATATTACTGAATATTCCATCAGATCAGAATATATTATTAAATAACATCCTGTTTCTGTTACGCAAACGACTACAGTTTATTTTACTCTTTCTTCTTTTAGTCACCAAATGAAATCAGGGACCCTCATAACTGACCAAAATACTCTAAGATAAAATAATGTTATGGCTAAGACCACAGTTTAGTCACTTAGTCTTGTCCAACTCTTTGAGACCCCATGGATGGTAGCATGCAAGGCTTCCCTGTCCATCATCAACTCCCGAGCTTGCTCAAACTCATGAGCAAGCTCATGAGCAAGCTCATCAGCACTAAGTTGGTGATGCCATCCAACCATCTCATTCTCTGTCGTCCCCTTCTCCTCCTGCCTTCAATCTTTCCCAGCATCAGGGTCTTTTCCAGTGAGTCAGCTCTTCACATCAGGTGGCCAGAGTGCTGGAGTTTCAGCTTCAGCATCAGTCCTTCCAATGAATATTCAGCACTGATTTCCATTGGGACTGATTAGTTTGATCTCCTTGCAATCTCAAGAGTCTTCTCCAACACCACAGTTAAAAAGCATCAATTCTTGGTGCTCAGCTTTCTTTATAGTCCAACTCTCATATCCATACATGACCACTGGAAAAACCATAGACTTTTCTAGATGGACCTTTGTTGGCAAAGTAATGTCTCTGCCTTTTAATATGCTGTCTAGGTTGGTCACAGCTTTTCTTCGAAGGAGCAAGTGTCTTTTATTTCATGGCTGCGGTCACCATGTGCAGCGATTTTGAAAATCACCAAGAAAATAAATTCTGTCACTCTTGTCATTGTTTCTCCATCTATTTGTGATGGACCAGATGCCATGATCTTAATTTTTTGAATGTTGAGCTTTAAGCCAGTTTTTTCACTCTCCTCTTTCACTTTCATCAAGAGGCACTTTAGTTTCTCTTCACTTTCTGTTATTACGGATGTATCATTTGCGTATCTAGTTACTGATACTTCTCCCAGAAATCTTGATTGCAGCTTGTGCTTCATCCAGCCCAGCATTTCACAAGATGTACTCTGCATATAAGTTAAATAAGCAAGGTGACAATATGCAGCCTTGACATACTCCTTCCCATTTTGGAACCAGTCTGCTATTCCATGTCCAATTCTAACTTGCTTTTTGACCTGCATACAGATTTCTCTGGAGGCAGGTAAGATGGTCTGGTATTCCCATTTCTTAAAGAATTTTCCTCAGTTTGTTGTGATCTACACAGTCAAAGGCTTTGGCATAATCAATAAAGCAGAAGTAGATGTTTTTCTGGAACTGTCTTGCTTTTTTGATGATCCAACAGATGTTGGTCATTTGATCTCTAGTTCCTCTGCCTTTTCAAATTCCAGCTTGAACATCTGGAAGTTCATGGTTCAAGAACTGTTGAAGCTTGGCTTGGAGAATTTTGGCATTACTTTGCTAGCGTGTTAGATGAGTGCTATCGTGTGGTAGTTTGAACATACTTTGGCATTGCCCTTTTTTGGGATTGGAATGAAAACTGACTTTTTCCAGTTCTGCGGCCACTGCTGAGTTTTCCAGATTTGCTGGCATATTGAGTGCAGAACTTTCACAGCATCATCTTTTAGGATTTGAAATAGCTCAAATGGAACTCCATCACCTCCACTAGCTTTGTTCGTAGTGATGCTTTCTAAAGCCCACTTGACTTCACATTCCAGGATGTCTGGCTCCAGGTGAGTGATTACACCATCGTGGTTATTTGGGACATGAAAATCTCTTTTTGTAAGTTCTTCTGTGTATTCTTGCCACCGCTTGTTAATATCTTCTGCTTCTGTTAGGCCCATACCATTTCTGTCCTTTATTGTGCCCATCTTTGCATGAAATGTTCCCGTGGTATCTCTAATTTTCTTGAAGAGATCTCTAGTCTTTCCCATTCTATTGTTTTCCTCTATTTCTTTGCACTGATCACTTAGGAAGGCTTTCTTATCTCCTCGTTTCTGGAACTCTGCATTCAAATGGTGTATCTTTCCTTTTCTCCTTTGCCTTTAGCTTCTCTTGACATACTCCTCTGGAAGTAAGGCCACAAACTCTTGGAATTTGAATCCACTGACTAGCTGAATGAGTCTGGGAAAGTTGCTTCAGTTTCTCTACTACTATAATGGGTGTAACAATATCACCTATCACAGAACATTTGTGTCAATTAAAAATGAGTTTATTACAAATCAAGTAAGAAATAGCAAAAAATTCCAGACTGGAATAACGTCTGGCACATAGCAAACATTGAAAAGAAAAGAGGGGAAAAAAAAAAAAAAGGTAGCTATTGATTAAGAAAAACTATTAAAAACCTGAATTTTAAGGTATACCTAAAAATATATAAAAAAATTCTACTGTTAAGAAAATACTGCTCTCAATTTATACCAAAGTATTTAATGCTCTAAAGAGACATATTGTAATGCCTACTGCATATCCATGAAAGACTATTTGTTCTCATTTAATATCCCTTTTATTAGTCTAAACTTTCAACAATTTTAATGTGATTTAAGGAAAATCTGGATTATCAATTCTTAAGAAGAATCAGTGGCAACAAGAAATATTTTTTCAAAACTGTGAGGTTTTGTTATTTCAAATATAAAATATAATTATTGTGAAATTTTACAATTATACAGATTACTTGAGGACAGGGGCCGTGTTGGGTTTTCCACCACTATCCTCACAGTGTTTAGAATAGTAACTGGCAAAAGCAGACATACAACAAAGTTTTGCTGACAGAACTATAAAAAATTAAAAGACAAAATTTGTGGAAAAGTATTTAAAATCCTACTGTTTGTATAGTTGTCATTATAAGTTTAGTATTTTCCTCCCATGTTTATCTTATCTTACACTGTTGAACTATTTATTCTATGCTTTGAAAAAAATTTAACACTATATTCATTTGTTCTAACTTTTTTATTTTTTAGTATATCCCATGTGCTAAATGTTTTCTACGATACGGGGAGAAGGCATGTAAATGAAGCTAGAGGTAAGGCCCCACCTTCAAATATTTCTATCAAATCAAAGATTTCTATTACAATAATTTGAAAATCTATATGATATTATAACCTGTGGCCATATACTCATTTAGTTAACCACTGCTTATTTGGGGGATATATTTTGGTTATTTTCAATTTTTAATATTATACATATGTCACAATGAATACCTTTTGCCCTAACTCTGAGTTTTATATTGTCTGGAGGAGAGACATTCAGAAGGGTAGGAATAGATCAGAGACTGTTAAAAGCCCATGTTAAAAACTGCTAAATGATTTTCTAGAAATATTGCTTATATTCCTATTAACAGTATATACGACAATGTTCATTGACTGATATCTCACTATCAATTATCAGTTCAATAAGAAAACCAGTGAAGTGCTACCTAATAGCAATAACACATTTCAATTCCTCTGAATCCTCCCCTCCACCCATCCACAAGTTGCCATCCAAGCATTTTTGAAAACAAAACTACCGCATAAATGCCTCAACTGACAGCAGTTCACTAAGAGGCACAGGTATGAATACACTTCCTTCGTTTAAAAAGAAAATGGGTAATATAAAAAAGGGATAAGGAGATTAAATACTTGATAAACATTTAATAATATTATAAATATACTAACAAAATAATAATTAAGAATATCTTCAAGCCTTACAACTTAATTTGAGAAGTTAAAAAACAAATTTGGTCTAATGAATTACTGAACATCTACTCTGTTTAAGGTCCATGGCCAGGAAATCAAAATTAAGACAAAATCAAACAAAATGAAACTTATCTCTTCAGAAATTTTAACTACTCCCAATCATTCATTTAAAAAACTGTATAACTTTTAAGTCAAGATTTATACGTTATGAAAATTAAACATTCTAAAAATCAGCTGCCACAACCAAGTAATGTGTAACAGTTATCTGCTAACCTACCTCTTGCCCATCTTCAAGAATAATAGCTCCAGCCTGCTCTACCACTTCAAAAATCATCACTGAGCAGAGTTCTCTCCTTACAGACATAGTCATATTTGCAAAAGCAGGGAGCTGGTGCATAAACTCCAGCAGTTGTTCTGTTAAAAAACAGAAATTCTAGTTTAGTGCTCATCAAGGACTACAGTTTAAAGATACAATAAAATCTAGAATCCAATACTCAATTTCCTAATCAACTTAGGAATTCATGATGCTTAACTAGAGAAGCCAAAATGCAATATGACTGTTGCTTAAACAAATCTGGTTAATGGATACATTCTGACTCACACAAAAATATAGGCATAATGGAAGACACCAGAATTCACAACCTCCAGAGAACACCTGGAAACTACAGGTTCAAATGAGGCTGGAGAGCTCAGCTAATTTTCCTCGCAGGAGATGCTGTTTCACAGTGGTCAGGTTTAGTGATGCCCTCTGAGCTAATAAATGACTGAAAAGACCTTTTGTCTGTTTCTTATGGGCTAGAGTTTTAAGTAGTTACTAATAAATGTCAGTAAGTAATTAAATTAGGGATAACAAATGTGAATACTATTTTGCTTTAAGATTTGTCAAAGCAAATACAAGGTAACTGTCTAATTTAACCAAGAAATGTTTGAGTGCCTGAGTCCCTTCCCTTGCATAGATATGTGAGCAATAAAGACAAATATAAAGAAAAAAAATACATTTAAGCAGTCAGCTAAAGCTGAAATAGAGGAAAATGATAAGAAGTTATCAACCCACAGATAACTATAAGTTAATTACATTTCATTTTTTAAATAAACCTTGTAAAAAGTGCATAATGTACAATTCTTTATCACCACTGAAAATGCACTTACAGTTTCTGTCCAGAAAGCATTCACAACATGATCTCAACTGTAGGCTGCATAACTATACCCTATATTATTACCATGATAAGGAATGCTTAAACGTACTGATCTTCACTCCCAGACTATAATTATTACTAGCAGTATTTCCTGATTTGAATCAGAGCAATTTAACTCTTTTAAAAGAGAAATCTAGGATAAAATCTTAAATGAATCATAATATATAATGATACTAAGTAATCTTTGTCCTTAAAGATGACATTAGCATCTTTCGTATTATTCAATCTCTAATGTAAAGTATAAGAAATTAAAGAAAAATTCATAAAATTTGAATCAAAAGCTGGAGAGGCAAAACTATGATTTCTTTTTTTTAATAACATTTGAACTCTTTTAAAATTTACAGACACCGGACACTGATGTCCGGACATGAAAGGGAAAACCACTTTAATGCAATCAAAGCTTTTGTTTTATAAACTGAGGCAAACAGAATGTGAGGCCTCTCATCACCCAAAGATCATCAGGGTTGATTCAGCTGATCTGGTTGTCCAGGCAAGTGTCCCCTTCCTCCCTCACCACTTCAAGCATGTGTCCCTCCTAAAGTTGTATGCTTAGTCAAGCTGTCCCGATACAGGAGTATCTTGAAGAGAACATTCCCTGACAAAGGGGAACCGTCCTTTGGTTAAGGGTATAGGAGGAGCTGTGTTCCACACCTATTACCTCTGAACAAGCTCTCCTATCAGGGCAGCTAGCCTCAAAGATGTCCCTAAACAAATTTGGCCTCTTGATGGTCATGTCTGGATGCAGTCCCCTCCCTTACTGCATGAGGGTTGCTTTGTGTGACAAACATAATTGGGAAGAAGCAATGATGTGTCATTCCTGAGGCCAGATCAAAAAAGACACTGTAGCATCTGCCTTATTCTCCCGTGAATTATTGGTTTTGGGAGAAACCAACTGCCATGTTGTGAGAATTTTTAAGCCATCCCTGGAGGGGCCTGGGTGGAGAGGAACTGAGGTTCTATGACCAAAGCCGCATGGGCAGCCACCCTGCAAGCAGATCCTCTAGCTAGCCCAGTGAAGCCTCAGATGACTGTAATCCCTTCCACATTCTGACTACAACCATATGAGAGAGAATGAGCCAGAATCACTCAGCTAGGCTGCTCCTGAACTTCTGACCCACAAAAAATTTTCAGCGATACTGTGTCATGCACCAACAGGTAACTATACATAAATTAAACTATAAAAATTCCTATTGTGAACAGATGTATTTCTTACCAATGTCATCATCAGTTTTATCTGCAGGTTCTTTTTCAAGACATTCTCGGACAAGATCCCGCCCCTGCAGGGGATCTGTTCGATCAATGTCTTCATCTTCCTCTTCTTCATCTTCAGAATCAACAGGTCCTTCTGGAAGACGTGTTAAATCAACATCTCCTACCTCACTTTCGGTAGCCTAAAGGAAGATACCTTGATTACTTATCACTTCATGTTATAAAAATTATGTATTATAATCTGAATGAAATAAAACTATCCCTTCCACTAAATATCATCAAGAATTAGCCAACACTGTATGTTGTATCAAAAACAAAATGATACTTTTAATAAATGGTTCTCTGACCAAAATACAGGCCATCATTTCAGTGTAACATCTAAATTGGTAAGTCTAAGCCAGTAAGTATAAAATGGTCAAGAGATTAAAACATCACTAAATGTATTAATACTTTTTTCCAAAAAAACACTTACATTCCTTCAAAGTACATTTCTTAAAATATGAAGTGAAAGAAAAAGACAGTTTGCTAACAATCATTTTAGGAGTACCTTGTTAGTTTATGTTGGCTATTTTAAATAAGGTTATTATTCTTTCACCACAGGTTTAAAGTCTAATCGAGTAGGGAGTCACATAAATTAAGAAATAAGTATAAAACAGGTAAATAACAGTACTGAAAACTGCTAAAATGCAACAACTATGAAGGACTGAACAAATACTTATCTCTTTCCAGTACCTTATTACGCAATCTAACAATAAGCAAAGAAAAGCCAAGGTTACTCTAGGCAATCTTGAAGAAAATAAACATATAAAACAAGCTGAATTTGGTCTCAAATATTTGTAAAAGAATTATCAGATTTTTTAAAAACTGTAAATTTAAATGTCACTCATAGAAAACAATGAGAATATATTTTGGGAAGTAAAACTCTGCTGAAGTGGACTATTTGGCAATATTTCTAAACATTATACTCATTTGATTCATATTATAAATGAAAAAGCATGAATACTGAAGCAGCTATGAAAAAAGTGAGTAGAACATACAGGAATTTTCATAACAAATAAGCACTCATATAGGAGTATTAACTGAACCTTCATTCAAATATTCAAGTCTCATCTCCTGTGTCAAACATTCACTCATTTGTTCCTCTCCAACTTAACCCACATATTTCAAAAGGAAACAGTGCTCTGTTTCCGGCTAGGTCAGCTAAGGGAGGAAGTCCTTTCCCATGGATTTTTGTAACTGGAGCTGGGGAGTAGAGCATCTTTTCTTCCCTGGTTGATGAACTGGAAGAATGTGACGCAGGGCAGCCCACAGCCACGTGGGAATGCCTTTCTGTGGTGGGAGAGAATGGAATCAGCTGGCAGAGAAAGGGGTAGAGGAACGCAGAGGAAGAACACTGAACAAGAGAGCAGACAAAAAAGAGATCAAGACAGACACAAAGCAACAAAAATAAAAAACCAAAAATGTGTCATGCAGGACAGAGATGGAAAGAGCAGAGCATGTGCAGCAAAGATGACCTCTGGCAGAAACTGTCACAGAGGGCAAGGGTGGAAGAGCAATCAAGCCTCCAGGAGTGAAACGACTAGACAGACAGGGGCTGACACACTTGTAAGCGTCCAGGTTCCTTGAGGTCGGAGCTGCCTCCGCTTTCTCTGGGGATCAATAAATTATCCTTGCTGGCTTTTGTTAATACAAGTTAAGGCTCTGATAACTCGAACTGAAAGAGTTCTGGTTTGTTTTATAAGACCACGTTCTATACTTCCTATGGACTTCTGCACAGCTTTCAGTAAAAGTTTTAATGAATAAACTGGATTAAAACACTTAACTTGAAATCTTTAAGTTTAACAAGCTGGCTCTTAAGGATCATAGAGGGGCAATCCAATCTTACATGACTAGCATGCTCTCAAGTCATTTTGACTATGAAATGTTAGTATTTAAGTGAAATGCATTTCTAAATCATGTATCTTTGGAACTAAAAACTTGCTAGCAAGTTACAACCTCTTTTTAAAAATAAGTAGTTTTAATTTAAATGTGTAGATACTAAAATGCCTTTTCCAAAACCCAATCTATTTACAAACACTGATTTTAACCTAAGAAATGCGTGTTAGAAAAACACTGAAGTAATATTTTTCAAACAAGTTAATTAAATTTTTCAGAATTTAGACACTTATCTCTGAGTAGTCTTTTTCTCTTCTATCAAGTTTTAAGGATAATCTACCTTAAATTTGAGTTCTTAACTACCTTGTCTTCAACTCAAGCTCAGGTTTTCATCCTCTGATCCAGATTATTTCAACCTCATCTCATTCTTACCTTTTAGATTTTTCCTGATAAAAAGATGGATAACTCACAATATTAATAAAGGCAGGATGCAATTCAGTTATGTGGGCAATAAGGAAGTCACTTGCATCACTTGCATGAAAAATGAAGGTAGTAAAGAAAATAACTTTCTAGGGAGAATGAAAATCATGGGTAGGGATTGGGAGAAGGCTCTTAGGAACTTTTTAAGGCCATCTGAAAAGGAAAGAATATAATTATTTTTATGTCTTCTTTTACTTGAACATTTTTCAAAAGAAAAAGAATAAACAAAATTAGTTAAGAGAATATACTCAACTGCTAAAGCATTCAGAGCCTATAAGAGGGATGATGTGGTAAAATAAAAATTAAGAATAAAAAATATCCAAGAGTGACCAGAAAAATGCTAGAAAATTAAACAGGTTTTCATAATTAAAAAATAAGTAAACAAAAAGTTCGATGTAGAGTCCAAGGTCTTAATCCCTGACTAAACAAAGAGAAGCCAAATCTTTAAGGTAAAGGTAGGTATGATGACCATCAAGACTGAAAGTCACTATATGATGCTGCTCAAGATCAGTTCCTAGGAATGAAATTTCTTTAATAATTAAATAAGATTTTTTTAAATGTAGTATCCACAGTGTCCAGCATACAATAAAAAACTATTAGACAGATGAAGAAGCTAGAAAATGGGACCATAACCTGGAGAAAAACCAATATAAAAATATCCAGGAATGATGAAATCAGGAGACATGAATTTTTGACATATAGGTAAATTTAGGGATTTAAGGTCTGGCCTTTGAACTATTTTATCCCAGCAGCTGGGATACAGCAGACCCTCAGAAAGATGATAATAATGGATTAAGCCCGGGGTGGGGGGGGAAGTATATTGGTCAAAGGGCTAAAAAGTATTACACGTTTTGTGTTTTTCTTTTCTCATAGTATGAATGTGTCTCTGTGTATATGTATAAATATAATTTGGCAAGGTAGACAGTCCGAGATGGTTTTCTGTTGACTTAGCCTTCTCCAAATAAACCACCAGAGGATATTCTTTTTCTGTCTGCATCTACACAGACATGAAACTACTATGAGGAGAACAGATTAGAATGAGAAGTTACACAAATTATAGAAGCCACATTTTCAAATTTAGAGCAAAGATTAAGCAGAACCTGAGATTTTCAGTGCTTATCTTTACTGAATTCCCATTTTCAATATTTCATTCAACCTTTTTCATGGATCACTCACTCCTTAAGTTTCCTCTTAGTCTTTCTAGTCAGGGCAACATGAAATTAATCCTTCACAGTAATGCATTCTAGGCTGGCCCAGTCCAGTATCTCTACAATAGGGCAGGTAGGAAGGCAAGGTCTCCTTTGTTCTGGATTATCAGTTAGTAGCATCCTATGCATTTTCCCTGGAAAAAATATTGATTTCTATTTTCAAATGTAATTCAACCAAAAACATTTCTAGATTGCTTCTTAACTGACAACACTGTGCTTAACTCAGCATGACATACAAAAGGAAGAAACTGCACACTAAAAATAAATTATGATGATGAAAAGATCAAGCTCACAGGTAACTACATTAAAAAGCTACACTAGAACCTTCATATAGTCAAAGCTATGGTTTTTCCAGTAGACATGGACAGATGTGAAAGTTGGACCATAAAGGCTGAGTGCCAAAGAAATGAGAGTCCCTTGGATTGCAAGGAGAGTAAACCAGTCAATCTTAAAGGAAATCAACCCTGAATATCCACTGGAAGGACTGATGCTGAAGTTCCAATACTCCGACCACCTGAGGTAAAGAGCTAACTCATCAGAAAAGACCCTGATGCTGGAGAAGAACTGAAGGCAGGAGGAGAAGGGGATGACAGAGGATGAGACGGTTGGATGGCATCATCAACTCAATGGACATGAGACTAAGCAAACCCCAGGAGATGGTGATGGACGCCAGGGAAGCTTGGTAAGCTGCAGTCCCTGGGGTCGCAAAGAATCAGACTCAACTTAGCAAATGAACAACATCAACAGCAGCAGCACAACATAAAAAAGCAGAGTGAAAAAAGTGATAAGACCCACAGAAAAACTGCTGTGGGTTCCAACATGTGAGAGCAATACAAAAATGTCATCTATGTGAAGCTGCAGGAAGAACAAAATTATGAAAGTAGGACTAGGTAAAGATAAACTCATTTGGGGAATAGCATATGTATCTGTCATGGACTAGAATCTAGAATGTGTTAAATGGGAAATAGTGGAATATAAAACCAGACTTGCAGATTGTGGCTAGAAATTTCAGGAACTGGAATTGAGGCTTGTGATTTAAATATAAATTTGAAATGAAGAGTGTAAATTAGATAATGGTGAAGCACTGAAGATTTTTTAAGTAGAGAAGGAAAGTCATACTCTTTTTACAATGAAAGTGGAAGTTTAAGAAATGGAAATAGGCAAAGGTAACTGAGACTTTGATACAGATATTATTATTAATAGAAATATTAAAGACAAGTGGAAGAAAACATGTAGCAGCTCAAAGCTAGGTGAAGTATCAAAGGCACTTCTTGGTGGAAATGTGGCACCAGAGTTTTGGAGAGACTGGCAGCAGAACTCTGAGTTAAGGAATCATGCTGCCATAAGTGGGATTTTTAGCATATTTCTACATCAAAATCAAAAAGCTAAGTGGGGGATGTATGTGTGCCTCAAGTTATTTAAAAATAGATTGATGCAAAGTGGTTTAGTTCAATAATTAACTTTTATATTCATCCAGCTCTTGGAAAAGGAATCCAAAAAGCAACACTCCTGATTTCTCCTCAGTATTCTTTTAAGATACATAAAAACTCTATCCAAGAACATTCTAACATCTTAATGTGCATCCTCTTAGCTAAATTTTAAGTTAATCTGATTAAAAACATATCCATACTGAACCAATTACTTGCATTTTTTCCTAACTGTGATAAATGCTTTATCTTGAACTTTGAAATCTATGAGCTTTATAAACAAGAACACATGAAAGCTCTAGAGGAGGAAATGCATAGATGCATAGTCACTCATTCCGTTCGGTTCAGTTGCTCAGTCATGTCCAACTCTTTGCGACCCCATGAATCGCAGCATGCCAGGCCTCCCTGTCCATCACCAACTCCCAGAGTTTATCCAAACTCATGTCCATCAAGTTGGTGATGCCATCCAGCCATCTCATCCTCTGTTGTCCCCTTCTCCTCCTGCCCCTAATCCCTCCTAGCATCAGGGTCTTTTCCAATGAGTCAGCTCTTAGCATCAGGTGGCCAAAGTATTGGGATTTCAGCTTCAGCATCAGTCCTTCCAATGAACACCCAGGACTGATCTCCTTTAGGATGGACTGGTTGGATCTCCTTGCAGTCCAAGGGACTCTCAAGAGTCTTCTCCAACACCACAGTTCAAAACCATCAATTCTTCGGTGCTCAGCTTTCTTCACAGTCCAACTCTCACATCCATACATGACTACTGGAAAAACCATAGCCTTGACTAGACGGACCTTTGTTGGCAAAGTAATGTCTCTGCTTTTGAATATGCTATCTAGGTTGGTCATAACTTTCCTTCCAAGGAGTAAGCGTCTTTTAATTTCATGGCTGCAATCACCATCTGCAGTGATTTTGGAGGCCAGAAAAATAAAGTCTGACCTGTTTCCCCATCTATTCACACATTAGGTCATAGAAAATGGTGTAAATGATGTTCCTGTTAAGAACTATTCTTAGGAAGTATCTCTTCTCTTTCCCTCATTCCCCCAAATTAAAAATACAGCTGACTCTTGAAACAAGATTGGTATTAGTAGCACCAATACCCCCACCCCAATTTGAAAATCTACGTATTGCTTTACACTCTATCCTCTGTATCTGCAGTTCAGTACATGTAGAATCTATTTACTGAGAGAAAAAAAAAAATCCACTAATAAGTGGACACGTGTAGTTAAAACCTATTTTGTTCGAGGGGTAAATGTACCTGCACGTTTTGTAAGGCTCTGCTTAGACTGTTACAAGCCATGACTGATAGAGGAACTCACTTTTAAAATCTCTCAAATGCTGAAATTTGGAAAACCAGGAAAACTACTTCACATGATACTGGCCAAGTATATCATGCAAAATTCTGGGCTAGATGAATCACAAGCTGGAATCAAGATTGCCGGGAGAAATATCAACCACCTCAGATATGCAGATGACACCATTCTAATGGCAGAAAGTGAAAAGGAGCTTAAGAGCCTCTTGATGAGAATGAAAGAGGAGAGTGAAAAGCTGTCTTAAGACTCAACTTTCAAAAACTAATATGGCATCCAGTCCCATCACGTCACAGCAAACAGATGGGGAAACAATGGAAACAGTGGCAGACTTTATTTTCTTGGGTTCCAAAATCACTGCAGATGACTGTAGCCACGAAATTAAAAGATGCTTGCTCTTTGGAAAGAAAACTATGACAAACCTAAACAGCACATTAAAGCAAAAATACCACTTTGTTAACAAAGGTCCATCTAGTCAAAGGTATGGTTTTTCCAGTAGCCATGCCCAGATATGAGGATTAGACCAAAAACAAGGCTAAGCGCCAAAGAACTGATGCTTTCGAATTGTGGTGATGTAGAAGGCTCTTGAGAGTCCCTTGGACTGCAAGGAGATCAAACCAGTCAATCCTAAAGGAAAGCAACCCTAAATATTACTGGAAGAACTGATGCTGAAGCACCAATACTTTGGCTACTTGATGTGAAGAGCTGACTCGCTGGAAAAGACCCTGATGCTGGGAAAGACTGAAGACAAAAGAGAAGAGGGTGGCAGGGGATGAGATGGTTAGATAGCCTCACTGACTCAATGAACATGAATCTGAAAAACTCCACAAGAGAGAGTGAAGGACAGGGAAGCCTGGTATGTTGCAGTCCATGGGGTTGCAAAGAGTTGGACATGACTTAGTAACTGAAAAGCAACTATAATTCCACAATTTTACTCAACTTTTATTTTTAACTATATACCCTATGCCCTCCTTAAAAATTTTTAAATGTAGAAATAATAAAGTCCATTGAGAAAAATACAAAAGCAGCTCAAGAAACATACTAAAAACTATCCACAAACCTACCATCAGCAGAAAACAGGTATCATTTGGTAACACATCTCTTGAATTCATATTTGCATTCCATGTATATGAGACAAATATGTATATACTTAAGATTCTGATTTCTTTTCCTTCTGTTTTTATTTTTGTACATTTGTTTAGTTTTAATCTTTACACTGTTTCTATCCTTTGGCTACTATTCTGTGCTTACCTTCTTTGGCTACACTTCAAAGAGTTTATCTTGTATATTTTTGCATATCTTACTTTAGTATAGTTTTCTTCTTTAAAATTTCTGAATTTCTGGTTTATTTCTTGACTTTCATTATTTTGGCTCCTCTGTTTACTCTCCCTAAATTATTAAAACTTATTTTATCTTATTGGTTACATTCTATGTTTCCAATACCATCTTTTACCTATGTTTTCATTTATGTGACCTTCTTGAAAATGTTAAACTAAAAGGGCAGAATACAGATTGATGGCTGCCAGCGCTGAGGGATCAGGAGAAGGATCTGACTAAAAAGGAGAATACAAAATACTTTTTCAGGTGAAAGAAATATGTATGTCTTCATGTAGGCTATACTACAGAGGGTAAATTTTGTTATTTGTAAATTATATCATGGTATCAATCATATAACAAACACACTGATGCAAGAATAAGTGATATGACTTAGTGGTGAATTATGATGATCAGGGGATGAGGCCAACGCTAACTTTCAGGTTTCTGGGGACATGAAATGGTATTTTCTTCATTTTGTAATGAAGGGACTTCTTGGCTGTGCAGGAAAGCTGGCAAAGGTATCTGTCCACATTTTATGCTATGTTAAAATGAATCACTTTAAAGGTAGAATGAACTGTGGAAAGTACTACTGAGGAAGGCAAACACAAAAGGTTGAAGCAGGGCAGCCATACTCATGGTTAGGGTCCTACAGAAGAAGCCTGCAACCACACTAGCAGACAGGCTCTAGCCCCAGCCTCAGGTGGGCCATTCTATAGGTGAACACCCTATAGATGCTCATATAAGCACAATTCTTCAGAGGCTCCTCCAAAATCTTGCCAACGATATAGAATCCCATTGTGTACAGCCTATCTTTTATTAATAGTTCGGGTAAAGAACTGGTCTTTCCAAGTGACCTTGAACTTCAGTTTGGTAGACTATCTTTTTGTCCCTTTTCTCATAACCATCGAGGGCTCTGCTCCTTGCTCCAAAAAGGGGATCATATCTGGTCAGAAATGGATATACTAGTGAGATGAGGCATCATTAACACTACATCTCTGCTTTATGGTCTCTTTTTGCAAGGTCCAGACATTCTCACTAATCTTGAGAAAAATCTACAACCACATCCCTTAACTTCATTAACCTAGGGTCAATCTTCCTTAGGGTTCCTTCTCTAGGAAAAACAGAGTCCAGAGAAGCATAACTCTACTCTGACTTTTAGGTATGCAACAATTCTAACTTAATCCACAAGATACGTCTTTTTGGGAGAAGGTGGGAAATGCATGAAGGCCAACAACTCCATGAACACAGTAAGTGGCCCCTGAACCACCACACTGTCTTTAACATAACTTTTTAAAAAGTCCCTGTTTTATCTACAATAAAATGCTGAAGAAGGAGAATTCCTTGTTCTACTAATAAAGGGCCAAACAATGAGACGTAGTGGCAAGACCACAACAATAATCTTTGTAGAGAAAAGCCTCACACGAATCAAATACAGAGACTTTTTTCCATTTTGCACCTGGCTGAAAACTTCCCTTAAGAGAGCAATGTGCATTTTCAAAAAAAAAAAACAGCTAAATCCATGAACTGAACAGAACCACCGTCTAAAATAAAATGTTTTCCTTAGATAGCAATGGTTGTATTTCAAAAGATCAGTACTATACGGTAACTAGTCACACATGGTGCTTGAAACGTGCCTTATTTGAACTGAGACATGCTGTATGTCAATATTCTTTGCCTTCTGAAGACTTAGTTTGAAAAAATAATGTATCACATTCATAATTCTTAAAAACTGATTACATGTTGAAATAATAATTTTCAAATATATTATGCTAAAATATATATTATTCAAATCAATTTTATTTGTTTTAAACTATGGCTACTACAAAATTTAACAGTCTCTACAATACAAAGGCAACTCTAATTTTCTTCATGACTTGACTTACGGAAGACTTAAATAATCAACTATCATAAAAATCAGTCTTTTTATAAGTTCAGTTGTCTCAAGAACCATTTTCTAATGAAAGCAAATATATATTAATATAGATTCACCTGGGTAGAAGAAATTAAGAAAACTATATTCACATACTGTTGGACCATATTTAATCACTCTCAAAAGATAGATCATTTCTTTCATTAAGCTTGTAAATCTGAAACATAAATAAAGCAAATTTTCTCAAATACTTTATGTCTGAATTTCATAACCTAATTAAAAGATATATGAACACCTAAGGGATAAGCACAAGGTATTTGGCAGAATTAAAAAAACGTAAGCATAGCATACAAACTCCTAAAGTATTACCTGATAGATATCAGATAAACTGCTGCTTCCAGAGTCACTGGCGATGCTGCAACCCGACTGGCTGGAAGACACATGAGTCGCCTGTGGATGAGGGCTGTCTGCAATGTGCATCCTGGTGAGATCGGCTGGAAGCTGAGGACGAAGAAAAACAGTTTACAATATCTAAATACCAGACATCAGCATTAGAGAGTTGACACACTGTGTAACTTCTGCAACAAAATTATATGTACATTTCTCTGCAACCTAATTTCTAAATTCTCCATTTTTAGAAAAATCTCAAAAACTGATAAGAACCAAATTAGTATTCTATTAAGCAAGCCTACAGTGGAAGCTCACTGATCAGTTTTCAAAAGAGATGACCATAAATAAGGGTATTTTAGAGGGAAAAACTGCCCTTTCCTTTTCCTCAAATAATTGGCTGTTGCTACTTAAAGTAAAAGAACACTATCCCCTCCCCACCCATAAGCACATACACCCCTAATACAAAATGGTTGGAATACCAGAATAAAACAGCAATATCTTGGATTAAAGTATAGTGTCTAGCATCAAGACTTCAGAAAAGCAAACATTCAATATTCCAAAATTTTAGAAAGCCTTTTGTTTTTCATTTAATATTGTTTTAGCTTACAGTTGGCCCCTAAAAAAGTTTGTTAGTAATCACAATGATGTAATGAATGTCTGAGCTAGGTATATAGCTACAGAGACACAGAAGTCAATGTTTAATGCCTCCATCTCATCGTTCATATGATTATGCTTTTATCAGGGATGAAAGCTGTACAATATAATTCACACCATAAAACTTTAATAAAAAATTTTACAAAATAAATGCTATAGGAATTGAGACAAGATATAAACCACTGTGCTCCAAAGCAGTGAGAGTTTTACATTGTGATTTGATGACATATTTTCCAAATAATTTCTCTGCAACTTGCTATTCAGGACCATTGAGAGAATCTACATTTTAGAGCAAGGTTTCTCACTGCTTTATTATACAAAAATGTTAAAGAAACACGTGAATGATAGTGGAAGCTAAATATACTCTAAAGATGAAAATGTCCAAATCTATGGTCAAATACTAAAAATTACAAAAAAAACTACATCACTAACGTCCCCTGCTGGGACAGGTGATACAGATGAATCCTGTAATGCTTTGCATTTGGACCCCAGGCAGTATTTGTTGCTGTGTTCAGTCGCTATGTCGTGTCCAACTCTTTTGTGACCCCATGGACTGTAGCCAGGATTCACCGTCCATGGGATTTCCATGGGGTGGGTTGTCATTTCCTTCTCCAGGGGGTCTTCCAGAACCAGGGATCAAATCTGAGTCTCCTGCACTGGCAGGCAGATTCTCTACCACTGCACCACTCAGAAAGTATGTTATACTCTATCTGGAATCAAGATTGTTAGGAGAAATATCATCAGTCTCAGATATGCAGATGACACGACCCTTATGGCAGAAAGTGAAGAGGAACTAAAAAGCCTCCTGATGAGGGTCAAAGAAGAGAATGAAAAAGTTGGCTTAAAACTAAACATTCAAAACACTAAGATTATGGCATCTGGTTCTATCACTTCATGGCAAATGGATGGGGGAAAAAAATGGAAACAGTAACATTTTTTTATTGGGCTTTATTTTCTTGGGCTCCCTGCTGTTCATGACTACAATCACAAAATTAAAAGACATTTGTTTGCTCCTTGGAAGAAAAGCTATGACAAACCTAGACAGCATATTAAAAAGTAGACATCTCTTTGATGACAAAGGTCTGTATACTCAAAGCTATGGTTTTCCCAGTAGTCATGTATGGATATGAGAGCTGGACCATAAAGAAGGCTGCATGCTGAAGAAGTGATGCTTTCAAACTCTAGTGCTGGAGGAGATTCTTTAGAGTCTCTTGAACTGCAAGGAGATCAAACCAGTCAATCTCAAAGGAAATCAACCCTGAATATTCATAAGGAGGACTGATGCTGAAACTGAAGTTCCGATCCTTTGGCCACCTGATGTGAAGAGCCAAGTCACTGGAAAAGACCCTGATGCTGGGAAAGATTGAGGGCAAGAGAAGGGGGCAACAAAGAATGAGATAGTTAGATAGCACCACCAATTCAAGAACATGAGTCTGAGCAAGTTACAGGAGATAGTAAAGGACAGGGAAGCCTGGTGTGCTTTAGTCCATGGGGTCGCAAAGAGTTGGACATGACTTAGTGACTGTACAAAACAACAAAATAAGTGTGATCCAAAACTAAACTGATGCTCAATTTAAAATCATCTCAATCCCTGATTTTGGATTAAAGTTACACGGGATTAATAGTGCTTCCAGTTAGCTACTGAAAGTAAACACAAAACTTTACCGTAGGAAAAAAAATCATCCTGGGCCTCAAGATAACAGGACTGCCTGGTGGCTCAGTTCCTCCAATGCAGGAGGTACTGGTTTCATCCCTGGGTTGGGAGATCCCCTAGAGAAGGAAAAGGCAACCCACTCCAGTAATGTCTAGAAAATCCTATGGACAGAGGAGCCTGGTAGGTTACAGACCATGGAGTTGCAAAAGAGTAGGACACGACTTAACAACTAAGCAACAGGCCTCAGATTACTTAAAAAAAAAAAAATTCACATACATTATCTATTGCTCAAATAAAACCAGGCACATTAAGAGACAAGATGGCATTCATGCAAACTAAGAGAAGTAATAAAATCTAGAAATCCATGAAGAAAAAACTTTCAAATAATGGAATTATCAGATATACAGATTCTAAAACAACTGTATTTAATAACAGATATCAGGGGTAGACAGTAAAAGCATCTGCTAGCAATGCGGGAGACCCGGGTTCAATTCATGGGTCAAGAAGATGCCCTAGAGATGGAAATGGCAAACCCAGGCAGTTTTCCACTATTCTTGCCTGGGAAATTCCATGGATGGAGGAGCCTTATAAGCTACTGTCCATGGGGGTCGCAAAGAGTAGGACATGACTGAGCAACTTCACTTTCACCTTCACCAGAGGCTGGCAAACACTGTCTTTAGAGGACTTAAGAGTACGCATTTTAGGTTTTTGTAGGCCACATAACATCTCTGTTGCATTACTTCTTCTGACATTTTTTAAAAAAAAGAAATCAGCAAAAGAAATTCCAATTTACTGTTGGACAACATTTTTTCATACACACAAACAGGCCAAAAAAATAGAAAGTAACTTCAGAGACCGAAAAAAAAAAAAAAAAAAAAAAGAACTCTTTTATCTTTGGCTTTCTAGCCATCTCAGACAAACCAACTACTTATTGTACAGCTAAGTACATACACAAAATGCCCAGAATAAAATTGTTTTGTTGTTGCTGTTTTTGCTTTTTTTCACAAGATTTTTTTCTCCTCTGAGATCATAATGAACATGATCGCACCACAAGTGAAGTCAGAGGTAGGACAGAGACTGCTCCTAAGGCTGGTTTGGTCATGCGGGGTCATTAAAAATGACTCACTCCTAACAACATGTACAAAAATATAAATAAAATGTAAATAAAAACACAAATTTTCCTTTAAAAAGTACTTTAGGAAGAAAAGCAGGGCCTTGGAAATTGGGTTCTTTTTTCCTTCCCTGCTGCAGATTCATGTTCTGGTTTTGGCCGGGTGGGAGAGAACGTGTGTCACCTGCAGGTGGCGCTGGCATGGCGGGAGGGCAGGCCGGCAGGATGCTACTGGAAGATGACCATGTTTAGACTGAGACAGGAAGCGGAAGGTAAACAGGTAGGTCATGGTGGCCTTTCTGTTTCTTTAAAAGTTTTTTTTTTTTTAACATGGACCATTTTAATCGTTCTTTTTTTTTTTTAATTGAATTTGTTACAACCTCACTTCTATTGTTTATGTTCCAGGTTTCTGCCCTGAAGCATGTGGGATCTTAGCCCCCCAACCAGGGATTGAACTCATATCCCCTGCATTGGAATAGAGAGCCTTAACCACTGGACCACGAGGGAAGTCCCATGGGTAAGTTTAACTTTTCCTTTTTTTTTTTTTTTGCTGTCTAGTCATCCTCATCAGTCTTGGTGTCCACACCATCCTCCTCATCATCTTCAGCTGCCCCTTTGACCGTAGCTGCTTCCACCTCCTCACCTTCATCTCCTTCCTCTTCCCCACCGTCACTTTCCTCCTCCTGCTCTCCCCTCCACACCTTCTTCCTCTTTTTCATTTACCTCTTTGTCAACCTCTTGCTCCCCACTTTGCTCATTAGCAGCTGCTTCTCCCCCATTCTCTGCCTCCTCCACAGCTCCCCTCTTCTCTTTGAGTCCCTGGTGTTACGTTGAAGCTGCTGTCCACAGCCATGGCTGACATGATGGGGCAGGCCAGTGATCCTATGCAGTGGTTTAAGAGGAAAGAAAGCGAGAGTCTGAGGAGGCTCTCCAGAAGGCTGCTGGAGGCCAAGGCAGAGGTGGCTGAAGCACATGCGAAATCAGACAAGGGAACAATGTAAAGATGGCATTTCAAAGCAGCCAGTGGGGCAACATATTTTTTTTAAACCATCTTTTTTTTTTTTTTTTAACTTGGCTGTGCCATGCAGCATGTGGGATCTTAGTTCCCTGACCAGGAAATGAACTTGTGACCCCCTGAATTGGAAGAGAGGAGTCTTAAGCACTGGCCCATCAGGAAAGTTTCATAAACAACCTTTTAAAAACCTAAAAACTGGGCTTCCCTGATGGCCAGTGTTCCGGAGTCTGCCTGCTCGTGCAGCAGACATAGGTTCAATCCCTGGTCTGGGAAGATCCCACATGCTGAGAGGCAGTTAAGTCCACGTGCCACGACTACTGAGCCCATGCACAGTAACTGCTGAGCCTGTCTGCTGCAACTACTAGGCCTGTGTGCCTAGAACCCACGCTCTGCAATCTGAGAAGCCACTGTACTGTGGCGAAGAGCAGACCCCATTCAGAGTAACTACAGAAATCCCGTACACAGCAATGAAGAACTAGCAGAGCCATTCATTAGTTAAGTAATTTAGATGGGCACTGTCCTTTAAAAACATAAAACTAAATAAAAACGTAAAAGTCAACATTCTTAGCTCAAAAGTAATTAACAGCTCACTGGCAATATCTGGCCCAGGTTAGCAATCGGGACATACATAAAGAAACATAGGTCTAAGAACTTTAGCAAAGAAAAAACTAACAAAGAATGAAATGAAAGTTCTAGAATTCAGAAATACAATTATGTAAATTTTAAAAGTCAACAGATTCAGTAACAAATCTGACAGAGCTAAGAAAGAAAAAAAGAAAATAAAGATTGGTCTCAAAAAATGTCCAGTAAGAGACAGAAGAGTAAAAAGAATGAAGTTAGGAAAGAAGGGGCAAGAGCCACAGGAGATACAGTGAGAAAGTAGCATCAGAATAAGCAGAGTCACAGAAACAGAAGAATAATTAATGCATAGAAATGATGGCTGAGCAATTTGCAAAGTTAACAAAAGATACAAAGCCATGGATCAAGTAGCTTTAAAAATTACCAGTAACATACATAAAAGCCAAACCATACTTATATATACCAGGGTAAAGTGTCGGGGAGAGGAGGGGGGCAGTCAGAGAAGAAGTCTTAAAAGTAGTCTACAAAAAAAGAGATTACTTTGGCAAGAACAAAATTAAACTGACAGCTGACTACTCAACAATTTGGAAGCCAGACAATGGAGTGTTATCTTCAAGAGCTAGAATTCTACACCCAGTAAAAATAGTTCTCAAGATGAACAAGATAGTAATTTTCAGAGAAACAAAAATGAAGAGAAATACTCCCACAGTATACCTACAGTGAAGAAAATCCACTAGGAGACAGAAAATGATTCTAAATGAAAACTTCCAGATGAAGGAAAGAAGGAAAATCAATGAAAATTGGAAATGTGTGGGTAGATCAACATGAATATTGATTATATTAAATAGTAACACAAACCAAAAGAAAGTTTATGTAGTTTTATTAATGTCAGATAAAGTAGACTTGGAGGCAAAAGCATTAACAGAAACAAAAGAGGACATTTCATAATTATAAAAAGTGTGACACTAAATAGATATGCACTTACTGAGTAATAAAGCCTCAAACTGTATTATCATCATAATAATAAAAGGAGAACTATAAAAGGAGAACTACATGAATCTACAATTATGCCATAAAAACTTTACCACAGATCTCTCAATAACAGAATAAGTGAATTAAAAAAACAGTAAAGATACAGAAGATATGAACAAAATACACAAACTGAAAGTGTATAAACATAAAATGCTGCAATCAAAAACTACATATTTTCTTTTAGGATTCATACATAAACATTCATAAAAATTGACAATAAGGCAGGCCCAACTTAATTCAAAAGGTTAAAATTACAGAGAGACTATCCCATTATTACAGAGCAAGTAAGGCAAAATAATAAAACGATAACTAGAAAATTATTATGCACTGAGAAAGTATAAAACAAATCTCTAAATAGCCCACCTTTGACTGTGTGAATCACAACAAACTGTGGAAAATTCTTAAAGAGATAGGAATACCAGACCACCTGAGCTGCCTCCTGAGAAATCTGTATACAGGTCAGGAAGCAACAGTTAAAACTGGACATGGAACAACAGACTGGTTCCAAACTGGGAAAGGAGTAACCATCTCATCCTCTGTCGTCCCCTTCTCCTCCCTCTTTCCAGCATCACCGACTCAACGGACATAAGTTTGAGTAAACCCTGGGAGTTGGTGATGGACAGGGAGGCCTGGCGTGCTGCAGTCCATGAGGTCGCAAAGAGTCAGACACGACTGAGCGACTGAACTGAATACTCAAACAGCCCACAGGTAACAAAGTCACATCAGAAATCAGAAAATATTTAAACAGAATAAAAATTAAAATGCCATATATCAAAACCTGTAGAATAAGCTACAAGTTATTAATGATGAGAACTAAAAAAAGCAGAAAAACAAAGAGCTGCCAATAATTGGTTTCAATAATACAGAAGATAGGAGTATATTTAAGCTCAAAGAGCTTCCTCTACTTAGTTTCTACTGTTTAGATACAAAGAAAAAAATCTCATCTAGTCATGAAATAGACAGAAAGGCAAAGACTGAATATATTAATAGTTTTAAAATGACAAATGATGGGTTGGGGTTTTGGGATAAGGAAGATAGAATTCTATATTCCAAGATTCCTACAGAGGTAAGACCAAGGAGGAGGTCATCCATAAAAGTAACACAGTGAACCAAAGCCACAGAGCATGTCTACAAAGTAGCTTGGTAATGATGCTTATACTGTACTGAGTAACTGTCATCGTTACTAGATCCTACACCTCAAGCATTATTATCATCATCCCTACCTTTCTGAGAGGAACTGAGGTAATTAATTAAGCGACTTGCCCTAGATCACACACTCAGGAAAGCTGTGTAGCTGGAATTCAAATCCAAGTTTATCTGATTTTAGTACTCTCCGCTATTCTCTACTCTATGCCAGAACTCTGCTGGTAACATAAAGATGACAACAGACGGGTCTTATCTTTAAGGAGCTCAGTCTAATAGTGAAGAGAACAAATCGAGTTATATGCTTTCTAATTCACGAAGAAAACGCAGATCTTCATATAGGAATCCCCTTAATCTTGGCTATCCGATGGGAGTAATGATGATGGTGAGTAAAGCTAACATTTGAGTGCTCATTATATTTACCAAATATGTAAACTATAGCAATTAAATCCTTCTACATGCTTTTTACCAATCATCTAATCTGAGTAAAGAAGTGAAAGTGAAAGTTAGTCGCTCAGTTGTGTCCGACTCTTTGTGACCCCATGGACTAAAGCCCACCAGGCTCCTCTGTTCATGGGATTTCCCAGGCAAGAATACTGGAGTGGGGGAGTGGGTTTGCCATTTCCTTCTCCAAGGGATCTTCCTGAACCAGGGACTGAACCTGGGTCTCCTGCTTTGCAGGTGATTGTTTACTAACTGAGCCACCAGTAAGGGTTATTGCAAATTCAAGCAGAGTGAGTAAAACAAGAATGATAAATGAATAAATGTGAAAAATGGAGGCTGTAGTAATGCTTATAAAGACTAGGGTTGCCCAGGTAAATGTTATTATTTTACCCAATTTACAGATTAAGAAACCAACACCCAGAGAAGTTTATAAAGGCTGTCCATCACCACATAGCTAGGAAGCAGGAGTATTAAAATCTGAAACTCAGCCTCCTGACTATAAATCTGTTGCTCTTTCCGATGAAGTTGTTTCCTGATATTAAGTTGAAAGTTCATAACACCCAGAACTTACTATTTTCTTTATAATGAAAAAAAAACACAAAGGAAAAAGTTTTCTTCCCATAGGAATTCTTGATTTCTTAAATCTCCACTGTCTTTCAGCTCATCTGCCCTTTTTCCTTTCCTACTGCAGCCAGGACTTAATAGCTGACTTTTCATCAGCAACCTCAACTCACTTACCCTATCATCTTCCAGCCTACCATGTCTGGCAAAATTTCCTATTTTTCTGCACACATTTTCTATACCTGAGCTTCTGAGCTCTGCTGGAGCTCACTAATCCATGAAGACTAGTGTCAAAGTTTTGTTCGGAGGTTGAGAAGGCAGCTTAGCTAATGGTTTAAATACAGACACAGATTATGAAAGTACATAGTTTTTTGAAGGGAAATGCTTATTACATGAAAAGGGAAAGAGATGTATTAAGAAGAGGCTAAGAGTCAGAACATGATAAAAAATGTCAAGCTACGTATTATGAAATTCATTTCTATAGCCAACAGAGAACTACTGCAATTTCTGTGAAAGGCAGGGATGTAACATCTACATAGTATGTCTCTGACAGGCTTAACTCAGCAAAGTGTATTATTCTGCTGACTCAAAATACCCTATAAATCCAAGTAATTCTCTGGGCAACTGTTTCACATGCAGGTGAAGGTGAAGGTGAAGTCGCTCAGTCGTGTCTGACTCTTTGCGACCCCATGGACTGTAGCCCACCAGGCTCCTCAGTCCATGGAATTTTCCAGGCAAGAGTACTGGAGTGGGTTGCCATTTCCTTCTCCACAGGATCTTCCCAACCCAGGGATCGAACCCAGGTCTCCTGCACTGCAGGCAGACGCTTTAACCTCTGAGCCACTCAGACATCCAGGCTGCTTTGGTTTCTTGGCTCTGTCATCTTAACATGGGGTCACTTAAGTAATCACAACAGAAATAAAAGCTGGAAAAGTCTCAACACTGCCATCAATCACAGAAATAAAAATTAATACAAATAACCTTTTCCCCCATCAGAATGGCAGAAAGAAAATTTGACACTACAAAATATGGGCAAGATAATGGAGGAAAACAATATACTTATAAATTGCCAGTGGGAGTTATGAACTGATACAGCTACTCACAGCTACTCTGGAGAGTCATCTGGGGACTAGCCACTTTGAGGGGCAAATGTAAGGAAATGGTCTTATTACATTTAAAATATATAAACCTTAATCCTCAACAACTTCTCTTTGGGTACCTACTCTAAAGCAGCATACATATGTCCAAGAGGGAATGTACCAAGACATTCATTACAATGTCTATAATATTTCAAAAAAATATCACAGGAAGAACAGCTAAATTACTATATAGCTCATTATGGAATACAAAGCAATAGTTCAAGGTATAAAATAGATCTATATGTTCAAACCTGGATAGTTCTCGATTGAAAAACCAAGATTCATGATAAACGTAGACAATATAACTTATTTTTAAAAAACAAACACAGTATCATGTATTTTCTGGATATATACTTATCTAGGTTAGGGGGAAAGATTTGGAGGAAAGTATACTAGACAGATCAACAGGAACACTCTTTAGTGAAGGTGGAAGTACAATAATTTCCCACCTTCCCATTTAAAAGTGTCCACAAACACTGGAATGTGCTGAAATTCTGTAACCCTTAGCAACTAGGGGTTGCTATACATACAGTATACATTTTTTTATAAATGTTGAAATATTAAGATCCAAAGATGAGTTTTATCAGAATGTCTTGTGAGAACATGACAAATACTGATATACTTTATTGAAAGTAGAGCCCAGAATGAACATTTAACTTAAAATCACTGGAAACAAAATAGAAAGCGATATAAAATTAGATTTACAACACAAACTCCCAACATAAGGACTTGAATGTGAAGCTGAGAAATGAGTGAAATAACCCTACGTTGTCACTTCACTCCTCTGAATGCAGCACTCACCCTATATATTCCTATTATGTATCACATGCATACACGTTAACATACTGTTATACATTTACGTTTCACTTTTACTACCTAATGAAAGCCCACCATAGTGATGCCTACCCCACATATATCACCTGCTCATTGAGCATCTGTAGAAGGAGTGAGTGAATATTTGACTTCTAAACACTGTCACTATTGCTCAGATGGTTTCCATGGATATCTGAATAGACAAAAAGTCTTAGACATACACATTCAGTATTTCAGGATGAGTAACATTTCCTAAACTGTGTACTGAGTTTTCTGGATCTATTGGGGAGGTGAGGGAAGGGCAGGGTTTGATGGCTGAATAAATCAGCAAATAATGGTATAATGGTATACTTAGCTCTTTATAGCAAGCATAATTGTATTAATGGAGGGTCAAAAAGTTCATTACTTTGCCAACAAAGGTCTATCTAGTCAAAGCTATGGTTTTTCCAGTAGTCATGTATGGATGTGAGAGTTGGACTATAAAGAAAGCTGAGGGCCAAAGAACTGATGTTTTTGAACTGCGGTGTTGGAGAAGATTCTTGAGTCCCTTGGACTGCAAGGAGATCCAACTAGTTCATCCTAAAGAAAATCAGTCCTGAATATTCATTGGAAGGACTGATGCTGAAGCTGAAACTCTAATACTTTGGCCACCTGATGCAAAAAACTGACTCATCTAAAAAGACCCTGATGCTGGGAAAGATTGAAGGTGGGAGGAGAAGGGGACAAGAGAGGATGAGATGGTTAGATGGCATCACCGACTCAATGGACATGAGTTTGAGCAAGCTTTAGGAGTTGGTGTTGGACAGGGAGACCTGGCATGCTGCAGTCCATGGGGTTGCAAAGAGTTGGACACAATTGAGCGACTGAACTGAAAGAAGTCTGATAAAGTAGAAATTTGTTTCACCCAGCATTTTCAAAACTTCTTTTCCCCCAATGTTCATCTTATCAACATTCTGTCAATATAAGAAATCATGCTATAGGCCAATACCATCCATCTATCCAAGAAACATTGATGGGGCAATTAGTTTGGGGAGCAGTGGCAGAGATCTACCTGAACTTAGACTGGCATGAATGCAGGTATAAGTATAGCATAATATTACACAAATGAACACAGTTCATACATATACATCTATCTATCTATATATATACTGTATATTTGCCAAAACTCAGGGGTACCTGGCAAGTATTACACAAATATTCAAGACTGTACTACATATATTAAAACTTGGTCTGCAGGATAACCTGCCACAACTAACAATCATAGTAGGGAAAATGTACCCTTTAACAAACTGCTATCTGAAACATTTTGCCCCTTATAATCCATACCCAAGAGTTATTTCATTTAGAGAAGGGCCTTCAAAGGGCTTTATTAAGTGTAAAATAATATTTACTATTAACTCTAAAAATAATGTTTAAAAATTACACAATTCCCCAACAGAACATTATTCCTCAAAAGTTACTATTAAATTCCAAACTGCATTGTTATTACTTTCTTTTCAAAGTGTAGCTACATGTTACAGAGGAACTGTGGCTATCCAGAAATCACTTATCCATTAACTTTAAAACTATCAAAGAATAAAGATGATTTGTGGGTATACTGCGAAGACTTTAAGTTCCCTGTGCTACTCACAGTAAGACATTTCAGAACCACATACTCATTTACTGCATATATAAATAAATTTCTAACGAGCTTGGTGGTCTGATTTCCTAATTATTCAATAAACAGCACTTTGTGTATATCTAATGCTAGTCATAACATTAGTTGGTATCATGGGTTTGGGGAGACTGTAAGAAACAATTAAAATACTTAAATAACAAATGCAACTTAGAGAGAGAGACCTCATTCTAGAGAGTCCTGACAAAGACCCAGAATCACATGTTCATCGTGGTAGCCCTAGTCAAACAGGGCTAAGCGAAGTGTGACTAGTCAAACTGAGACGTCTTCTAAGTATAAAATGCAAATTTGGATTTACTAAATACAAACAAAAAGTAAAATCTCATTAATAATTACTTTATTACATATTTTAAAAACTCAAATTTCACCTTAAAAGTTATTTTAGAAAATAAGGCAACCAGAAGGTTTAAAATTACATATGTAATCCACATTAGGCCAGGAAACAGTACGCAAACCGGTACAGCTCAGATAGAAACATATACTACAGGAGCATACAGGAGACGAAGGGCCAGATACAGCATTTTGGGGTGCTTGGATTCCCGGTACTAGAAAAGAGCTATTGTAGAGTGTTAAGTAAAAAAATGCTAGAAGAAATATGCCTTTAGAACACATTACTCTGGAAGCATAGAATATGAAACGGAAGAAAATCATACATATAGGAGACAAAATTAGTCAAGGCACAAGAAGATGGAAGTCTTACAGAGTTAAAAAGCAAGACACCAGAATTATACAGTACTAGACAAGAGTATCAAGTGTCAGCTAACTGAGAGAGAGAGAGAGAGAGAGAGTTAAAAACAGATCCTAAGGCCCCCAAAGCAGTCTGGAGCCTGTTTTATGGAAACAGAAGTGTAAACTTCTCAAAAGCCCTGAAGGAAACAGCCATAACTAATTACAGCAGCCTGGGGTATATACAGCAACACTGTGCCTGAAGCATGTAAAATTGCATTTCTAACTCATTATTCTTACTGAAAGATGAGGATGGGGGTATCACTGTTAAATAACAATAAATATTAGTTTTTCAAATTTGAGACACATTTCTCCCCACTTTTTAACATTTTTAAAACCAAAGAATTCAATCAATATTTGCAGTTAACAGTGGGTTTGCTTAAAGGGCAAATAGAAGTCTTGTGAAAATAGGATATCAGATTAAGTGTACCTGGCAAGTTTAGGGAGACACAGGGAAACTGACGTAGTTGGAGTGAGCAAGGAGGAGTGTAGGGGAAGATGAAAGGAAGAAGACATCACATATTGTCTGGCAAGTCATGGTTGATTTCTACTCAGAAGAAAGAGTGTCAAGGAGGAGGAAGTCATCCACTGTTCAAATGGTGCAGATAGGTAAAATAAGGGAAGGGTCAAGAAACAACCTATAGAGAAAAAAAAAGAAACAACCTATAGATTTAGCTGTGTATAAAAGTGAAAATGGTAGCACTTTCTAAACCAGTGACTGCAGGCGCACCTAAAGAAAGAGGATGGAAGCCAAGGCAGCAATGCTCTCTTGTCCAGCAGTCAGTCACCTGGGGCAAGCAACTGTAACAGAGCAGATGGTGAGCTCTTAACTAACCTCAGGAAAGAAAAACAAAAAAACTCAACTAAGAGAAAACTTGAAAAAGAGCTGTAGACAATCAGGAAAAAAGAACAGCATCCATAAAATGAAAACAAGTTATTAAACAAAGGTGGTTATAATGAAGCATCACTAAGAGATTTCAGAAACGAATAACAATTATTAAATTTAGAAACTTAAAAAATACACAGCAGGACAGAAACTGATCACAAGTGGAGGATAAGTTATTGAGCTAGAATATCAAACTAGGAACACACAGAATGAGAAAAAGTATGAAACAAATGTTGAAAGACATTATGGACAGTCCAGAGTTCCAACATACAGAGTGACAAGAGAAAAAAAAAAGTGGCTGCTTTCAAAAAATAACATAGTTCCCACAAGTGAAGACAAATGGGAATCTTCAGCATAAGAGAGACTTTCAAATGTCAAGAAGGAAAAAGAAAACAAAAAATTAGATAATCCATAATAAAACTTTATGGCATCAAGGATAAAAAATAAAAACAAAGCAAAACCCAACTAACAACCAACAAGGAGAAAAGCAGATTACTTAACACAGGAACAAGAATTACAAAGATCTCAGACTTCTCATCTCTAGTACTGGATGCCAGAAGACAGTACATTAACTTTTTCAAAGCGCTAATGGGAAAAGACTTTAGATTTATTATTTCACACACAAATAAGCAACTGTTTGAAGGGTAAATATAAAAGACAGCATTTGAACTGCCATTTAGCATTACTGCTAAAACTATCTACTGATCAAGACAATAAATCAATTCAGAAGTAATGAATCTGGGTACTACAATGGGCAAAATACATGAATTAATGAATAAAATGTATTAGAAAACCAAAAGCAACAAGTATAAAAAATTAATCACAAATTTAATTAATCACAATCCAGAGTTAAAATTCCATCAACAGTGAAATGAGAGTTGGGGGCAGAGGTAGGAGACATGTACTTTATCCTAAATACTTAATTTACTCAGTAAAGTAACAATCACAAAATCCAGCTCAGATAATATCTGCTGTCATTTAATGAAACCTTAGAATTTAATGTTTAAAATCCTTTTGGGTCTTCTATACTTGTTCAATCTTAAATCAAATGTGGCTTATCAGTATCTCAAAAGGCTATTTTTTGTTAGTATTCTAAAGCATAACCCCTATATCTCATTCTTTTGTTTGAATCTTTTTCACCTAGTTTCCTCCATTTCCTTTCTATGTGTCATTTTAAACCTCAGTGCCAAGTAGCAGCAATGCATGGACCCCACAGGTGGCATCTGCACTGAAAAGATCATCCAGATAATAGTACAAATGAAGTGTGAACCTAGGCATCTTTCTATTCTTTACATTTCAGTCAGCTGTTTGCCAAATGGACAATGAATTTAAATGTCCTTCCAGAAGCTGCCTTTAAGAGGGACACCCAATGAGCTATCTTTGAGATGAAACAGTGCACCATGATGCTATCATAAGTATTTCTTCCTTAGTCACCATCAATAGGACAACCTTTAAACAAAGACATGATTTCAGATCATCCTAAGAGATGCTTCCATTGTGTCTGTCTCTATCCAACAGAACCATAAAGCAATCTTAACATAGTCACTGTTACAATTAAAGTGTTTTCTAAAACACTTGGTTTTATAGAAAACTAAAAATTTAGATTTCACTGTTTTTGTTTTGAAATTTATATAACAGGAAAGATAACTCGAGTGGCATCAAATTCCAGATCTATATTAATAACCACTGTGAATACAATTTATTATAGTGTATACTCTCCTAAAACCTAGCAAATCCTTCTGTGTGGCAATTTTGCTTTTTTGTAAGTTAACATGCTTGCTTTAAAACGACAACTATAATACAGTCCTGAGCAATTCCAAACTACTAATGGTTCATTTACTACTATTTTGAAAATAATTAAGATCATTATTAAAAGATTTTCATATAATTACTCTTCATAATGAGTATTCTTCATACCATTTGGCTGCATATGAATTATTATCCAGTGTTTGTAAAATAATACAATTCAACAATTTATTTGATAGTACATTACTGGAAAATGTTGTATAACACAGACTAAAGATTAGACTAACATAGCAAATACATCAACCCTTGAAGAAAATGAGGAAATACAGTATATTCAAGTTAGAGTATGATCAGATATATAGAAACAGGCATAAACAAATGATCATTCAGTCTGAAAACAGTATACTTTAAATGCACTACACATTTTGAGTCTACAGATTAATAATTAAGAGTATTTTCAAATCCTCTTAGAGGTACATGAAAATATTTAAGAGATTCTTACAAACTGAAAAACAAAAATGGCCACGAGAATGAGTTTTTTAAACTGCTCTGCAGTTCTTAAAGTTTTAAAAATGTAACAGTATAATACAGCTCATTTAAAATTCAAAATAGAATTTAATGTAATAGTGAGATTATATCACTCTCAAAGAAAATAATAATTACTTACTTTGGAAGCCCATGGCTGAAGACAATTGGCATAACAGCGAACAAGAAAAGCCATTTCCTGAGCTGCAAAGGATAGTTTCCTTTTCAAACCAGAGCCACACCAACGAGTATGTTGACAGAATTCTCTTAAGTTTCCTTTTTATAAATCATACACCATTTACAGTGTAAATTGCAGTGTAAAGACAGCTTCTCCAAATCCCTTTCAAACTGAAATCATGAGCTTTCAGTACCTTAGAACTGAGCTTCTAAACTACTGGAGCAGTTTTCATCAAAATGTTCACTTTTAACAAGCAAGTCACAATAAATCAAGATGTTTGCATTTCTGGCTCAGAACAGAGAGACATACACATGCTTCCTCAGGCACCTGGCACAGACATGCACAGTGGTAACACAACTGTTAATACTGTATCAATCAAAGCAAATAAGGCAACATGCACCAAATCTGTGTTGCTAGATTCTGAGAAACCTTTCCAAAGACAGCTTTGTCTTTTCTTCAATTTATTTCATTCTGTAGAGCAAGCACTGCAGTAATTCTTCTGCCTCAGAAGCAAACCAGAACACTGTATCCGTAAGATGAAAGTTTCTTCTTTATATTGTTAACCATCAGAGGTTAAAGAAAAAAAATCAACCACTAAGCAAGCGGTAGTTGAAGATGTATGTTCTAACAGGTTTGTCCCAAAGAATGCCTGAGAATCTTCAAAATTAAAAATTTCTCTATGCATAAGCACTATTTACAGCTCTGCAGCATTGCTCCTTGTTCTAATGCATCAGTAAGACAGTACTGTGGATCTAAGTCTGACGTTCTGGTTGAAATTTTATATACGACAGGGTACAAAAATACTACATCGTCTGCTAAAGCAAGACTATATGTTAGCGTCTTAATTCCTACTGTCCTTGCCTGTTTCACAGCTGCTCCCTAAGGAGAAGCTCCTATTGATTCTATGCTCTGCAGTAAGATGAAATATCTAGTAAGAAGGAAAGAGAGTGGGAGGAGAATAGAGCTAAAAGGATGACATCACCTGTACAGAAAGCCTTCAGAAACTGCATTAGATCAATTGGCTACTGTATCTGCAGATGTAGCCCAAAGAGCAGTTTATTGAAAACACACACACACCCTTCTATGAGACTTGTCAACAAGCTAAATTCTATAAGAAAAAAATTGGCTCAAGCATCTCTGTTTCAGTTTTAAAATTCATTTTTATTTTTAATTCTGTTTACTGATGCACAGCTTTATTTGGGAAGCCATATTTCCTAATATTACTCTTCAAATTTAACATAGGCTTATCCTCCCAAGAGAAAACAATCAGCTCTAGTAAGATACTCTTGCACTGCAAATACAGAAGGCAGCCTAGTTCTCAGATGTCACATATGTATTCTGCTTGTAAAACTTCCTATTTATCAAGTAACTGTTCTGAAAGGTGTAACCTTCAAGATTATTCTAAATTAACATTAAAAACATCAAAACTGGCATGAAGATTTATATGTAAATAATAAATTTAAATGGAAACAACAGAATCTCATTGTGCAAAAGGAAACTGGGAAAAAAATCACAAGCAAAATAGCTGACATGTAGCATTTACCAACTCCCTCTGAGGAAAAATCTATGCAATATGGTACTTTCCTACAGCCCAATGCTAGATTCCTAGAAAGAGACAAGCAGCAAGTAAAATCAGAAACAGTCAGAAAAGAAAATGATTCAACCTGCTTCCAAATTGAGCTTGGACTAAAAGGAAGCATCATTTTCCTATAAAAATTATAGGAAAAAATGACTTCTTGTCACAACCTCTCCAATCTGAAAACACAATTCCTCTAGTACCCACCCTACTCTTCAAGATTCTGTCACAAGGCAACTAAATGCAGGTACTACCACAAAGAGTTTCCACTAAGCTATAATGGTGCTTTCCAATAGCCAAAGTGAAACATAGTTTCCAGCAGTTAAAAAAAAAAAAAAAAAAGGTACCACCCCTCCAGGCAGTAAAATTATAAGAATAACATCAATAAATAACTCAAAGTAATAGAACTACCTTGCTTTATTGACCTAACACCATTTTAAGGGGAAGAGTATGTGCAACATAAGAGAAATTATTACCTGAGAGACAGGTGTTATTACAAAGGACTCTACTGTCAAAGGGATAAATACCTCATTATTAGCAAAAAAGAAACAGGCAAAGTAATAAAAGATTTCCAATACCCCTGGGCAAAGTATAAGTCACTTTCTGAACAACACTTTGCTGCCAATCTGAATTATGTTGCTACTTACAAGAATAGAACTGACTTTAGTAAAGCTGTTATTCTGAACAAAATCATATTTTCACAATAAGTGATTATAAACGAATCTGGGTTTCCATAAAACTTAAGAATTACTTGTTTTCTGAAAAGATTTCAAAAGAATATACAAAATTTACATATAAACATACAACTAAATCTAGCAAATAAACATGACTCTAGCTTTCAAAACCTGAAATACAGAAAACATCTACAGGCTGATTTTCCAGCACCAATATATTGTTACACCCAATTAATTTAAATAAACTACAATGAGTTGGAATTTCAACAAAAAGTTAAGTATTCAAGAATAAATTAACTAAAATCTAATTTTTACAATCATTTTTAAAAACAGGATAATGACAGTAGGTACCTTGTATATAAATGAAGCCAAACATTTTCTAAAGATAAATTTCTAAAAGATATTTGTACATAAACATTAATGCCGCTGAAGAACATTTTAATTTCAATGTGAGCTAATAATTATACTCATGTATAGAACCAACAGGATAAATTACAACCAAATCAAAAAGCAAAATCCTAAAGGGCACCTATTCCCCTTTTTATAAATCATGATAGTGCACAAAGAAGGACCTCAAGCTGAGCGAGAGAGAGAGACAGCCATCTCTTAGCTGCTTTAAAAAACACCCTGCCCTGTGTATGAAATGCAATCCACTAATGCCATATGTTAGAATTACTGTAGTAAACACTGGCTCAATAAAGGAACAACTCTCTTTTCCTTTAGTTTGGCCTGGAAGTGAAGATGACATCATCCTTTTCCTTGTTCTACCAATTGTCTCACAGTATCTGCCATTCTAGGGAACTGTACGGTAAGCCTAGCATGAAAAATCTCCCTGTGCAAGAATACTATGAAAGAAACAGGTCAAATTATGTATTTAGCATGTGAACCCACCACCCCTCTGATGATACACTTTACCACAGTTTCTTCAGAAATAATGACTTACTCTCTTAGCTACTGATCAAAAATATAAGCATCCTTTAAAAAATCACTAATTTATCAAATAACTAAAATATATGATTAGGTGAATAAATGACTTTTCACTTTCATTACCTAAAAATTTTTATCATGGAGCTCATTTCGTTACCTCATCAATTCAAATAACTGAAGTAACTCAAGCAAGGGAGAATGCCCTGATGTATACATTGTCTAGGAATCATCAACATAGGATAACTATTTAAGAACAAATTTTCCCTGCACGTGAAATGCCATAATGATGTTAAGCCACAGTGATGAAATCTTTAGCTTTAAAAAGATCTTTCAAACTACTACCAAATAAAGCAATCAATGTATGCATCTGCAAAGCTTCAAACCATTTAAAATAGTTTTATAAAAATGTAAATGCTATATAGTTAATAATTATATTCATATTATAAATTATACTGTGTAAATTAATTAAAATATATTACCTAAAACATTTCTAAACAAAATACAAAGCAAAACATTTGAAATCATACTGTATAGAAAGCCAAATATGAGGTTCTTATAGTTATTAAACTATAAATATACCTTTTATTTCAATAAGTAACAACACAGAAAAGG
Organism: Aepyceros melampus; assembly: GCA_006408695.1. NCBI lineage: Eukaryota > Metazoa > Chordata > Mammalia > Artiodactyla > Bovidae > Aepyceros > Aepyceros melampus. Next base: position 427,224 of record SJXQ01007863.1, read on the forward strand.
AACAGAAAAAAGGTAATCATGGAAAAAACTATCAGAAAATTAAAAATGAGAGTAAGTTATCATTTTGAGATATTATGGAAAACAAAAACCCAACATTAACAAAAGCCAGGTTTACAGTAATCTCAGGCACAGTCACACACTTTATTCCTTATCTGCACAGTGAAATATTATAACCAGAGTTTAGAGAAGTCAAACTCAAAAGGAGATGAAGATTAAAAGAAAAATTATGTAGTGTTACAAAATAAAACACATAGGCCACTCAGTTCTGTATTGTAGTTGTAAGCATTTGGCCTTTAAAATATAAACTGTTAAATGTGCTTATATATATAGTAAAAAATACTTTAATCCTTTTGAAAAATGAATAGATGACACTACCATAATGTCTGAGGCAACATACAAGCCCTTTTAAAGGATCACAGTAAGCTTTCCTACTCCCCACCCAGCTCCTGTCCCTTGCTTAACTTCAACATTTGAAATGAATTTTTGTAGTTATCAGACATGGTTAACTCTAATTACTGGCTCCCTTCAGGAATTCCTGCTTTGAAACTGCATCCCCTCTGTTCCCCAGCCTGTCTGGAGACAGGAAAGCCACAGGGGCAACCCTCTCCTTCTATTCTGTCAGAAACAGCGTGCCGCAGCATCCTGTCATCCACGCCCACTGAACGATCAGCACCACGCTGCTGAAAGCCCTGTCAGAGCCACCAGCAGGACACACATGCACTATGAAATACCATCCTCCCTTCGGGAGTGATGGAGGAAGAAAAACCAAAGAGGGAGAGGGAAGCCTTCATCATCAACTAAGGTGATGTAAGCTTCTATAATTAGAGTCAGTGAAACCGAAGGAACAATAAAAAGGCACCACTAAGCTTCTACTTCCACTACAGAGTGCAGTTGTAGCAAGCATTTTTTTCACTCACACACACACAAAATACACTATGCATTTATAGTAATCAGTCAATTATGCTATATACTGTATGCAAAGTTAATGCAAAGTTTTAATCAAATGTATTGTTTTCTACAACAAATAAGACCTGCCCAACAATGAAAATAGATACCTGTATCTATAAACATGAATGAAAAAAGAAATCTCACTAAAAAAATTAAACTGTTGAGAATATTGTCCACCTACAAATTCCTGGAATATATTAGAGACTATTTTTGTTATCACTTCTGTAATTTTAAATACTGCATTTTCTGATATTATAAAAGCTAAATGTTAAACAGTACAGTTACTGAATAGATAACAAATCAAATTAAAAGGCAGTAACAGTCAACATTATTAATCTATTTGCAATGTCTGAGTAGTTATTTCCCTTGGAATGCTCTAAAAAATCATTATCTTAGGCCATTGGTATACACGTATTAGTATCAGAATTGCTTCAAACAATCTTCCAAAGAGCTTTCTGTAAAGTGTTTCATGGGTGATAAATATCTTTCCGATTCTGGTTCCCTGGGCAGATCCACAGGAATCAGTGTCATCTTAACAAAAGAGAGAACTGTCTCAGAAAACCAGAGGGGCATGCCCCTGCCCTCCTTCGAACGCTCCTGAAGCTCATACAGGGTGAATCATAAATTAAAAAAAAAAAAAAACTACTAATTAGAAGTTAGCAATATTTATGTAAAGCATTAAAAATAACTTTCATATCCATATGAAAAATAATTTTCATACACTGAATCAATCATAAGGGGAAAATAAATCAGTCACAGATATATTCATGCAAGTTGTAGTATGAGGGAAATTAAACTGCATGAGAATACTCTGTTGTAATATTAGTATTAAAAATAATGTTCAGGGAAAAATTTAATTCCTTGAGATGTAGAAAGGCAGGATAACTAAATATTCAGCATTATCTAAATTAGTCAAAACGATACTGATGATTTAATCAAGAAATATGCATTTAAAAATCATTAGTGACATTTGTTATCTCTGGTTTGAGGATTACAGTAAACTTATTTCCTTTTTAATATTCTTCTATATTTTTCAACATTACTACAAGAAACTTTTTTCCCCCTGTGAGACACAAATTTTTAAAATCTGATTTAGGCAGACATTTGTCCTACTTAGTTTGATTACAATAACACCCCTTTGCTTTTGCTCTGTCCATGTCTGAATTCATGATCCTGTAACTAGGTACAAAAACCTTCTATTGAGAATTCTACATTGTTTCACAGAAGACAACTGAGAAAAATTCTCCTAGGAGATGCTAGATGCCCATGAATGAAAAGAGAAAAATCCTGTTCTTTTTTTAAGGTATAAAGCACCCTAAAGAACTTATCTGTCCAGAGCACTTTGGCTTGCAAATAGGGTGAAAAGCAATACTGAAAAGCTGCAGATTCTCAGAGGCTGGACTCCAAATTTCTCAGTAGTACCCTGGTCAACAATCACCGTGTTGTACACAAGTCAGACTGGCAAAGGCTCCAGATACACAATCTTCTTTACTTCAGAAGTGATAGAAGATTGTTTACGCACTTATCCTTTCATTCTACAAGTATTTACCAAATATAAAATATTTAATTAAGAACAATCAGGATCCATCAAGTGTATAAATAAAGTTCACACTGTTGGACAGTTTATCAATCAGTGACTATGACTTTAGCAGATCAAGCTTGAAATTATAATAATATATGCAACAAGAGTGTATACACTTCCTCCATTTTGACTTGACTAAATGATTAAACTAGTTGTTCACTGGTGGTCTGCTATGGTCCAAAGGCCTTCATCTCACTCCCACCCCTCTCCCTGACCCCCCTAACTCCTTCTGCAAATTCCAGTGTTAAAAATCTAATCTCCAAAATCATGGCATTAGGAGGTGGGGTCTTTGGGACCTAATCTCATGATTAGGCTATGAGAGGTCTCAAACTAGGATTGCATATAAGTGCTAAGTCACTTTAGTCATGTCCAACTCTTTGTGACTCCTTGGACTGTAACCCACCAGGCTCCTCTGTCCATAGGATCTACAGGCAAGAATACTGGAGTGGGTTGCCAGGCTCTACTTCAGGGGATCTTCCAGACCCAGGGATTGAACCTGTGTCTCCTGAAGCTCCTGTACTGCAGGCAGATTCTTTACCACTGAGCCACTGGGGAAGCTGGAGCTGGGATTAGTGCCTGTATAAAAAATGTCAGGGAGCTTCCCAGCTCAGTTCTACCACGTGGACACAGAAAGGGGTTGGCAGTCCACAGCCAGTCCACTGGCTCCACTTGGTAGCTAGTTCAATTCCTATACATGATGCAGGGACTGGGGGTCTTAAAAACACTGAAAATTAGCACTTGAAATAGAAAAGGAATTCATATCATCTGATTTCTAATTTAACATCTATTATAGCATATTAAACTGAGGGATGTGGCTCTTATAAACCTGTCCATTTCAAGGATGTGATTTATTTGAAAGTCCAAATGGGTGGTCCTGAGACAAATACTGAGATGCTCCTATGAAGGTCTGTTTTCCTGCATAATTCACATATTTAAATTCTAATTCTCAAGATGATGGTATAAGGAGGTGGGGTCTGTAGAAGGTGATCAGATTATAAGGAGCCCTCATGACTAGGGTTAGTACCCTTAAAAAGGAGGCTCCACAAAGCTCCCTAGCTCTTTCCACCATGTGAGCAGAAAGCAAAAGGGCCTTTACCAGAACCTGAACATAATGACGGCTTGTACCATGATCTTGGTGGTCTTAGCCTTCGCAACTGTGAGAAATAAAGTTCTGTCATTCCAGACGAAGCAGCCTCAACGGACTAAGACTCATTCCATGAGGTGATCTCAGCAATCACACTTGAACTCTTATTCAGGAGCACTGACAAATGTCTTAAATCTCTCTGTACACTATAAATCCAAACAAAACAAGGAGCACTGCAGGAGAGCAAGGGATATAAGGCACAATTACATAAGCAGCAAATGAGAAAGAAACACTTGTTGCATTACCAATTTGTGAGCCTAAAATGAAACCCTAAAGACTCCACCAGAAAATTACTAGAGCTATGAATGAATATAGTAAAGTTGCAGGATATAAAATCAACACACAGAAATCCCTTGCATTGCTATCTACTAATAATGAGAAAATAGAAAGAGAAATTAAGGAAACAATTACATCCACCATTGCAACAAAAAGAACAAAATACTTAGGAATATATCTACCTAAAGAAACTATAAGACCTATATACAGAAAACTATAAAACACCAGTGAAAGAAATCAAAGAGGACACTAATAGATGGAGAAATATACCATGTTCATGGATCAGAAGAATCAATATACTGAAAATGACTATAATACCCAAAGCAATCTACAGATTCAGTGCAATCTCTATCAAGCTACTAACGTTATTTTTCACAGAGTTAGAACAAACAATTTCACAATTTGTATGGAAATACAAAAAACCTCGAATAGCCAAAGCCATCTTGAGAAAGAAGAATGGAACTGGAGGAATCAACCTGCCTGACTTCAGGCTCTACTACAAAGCCACATTCATAAGACAGTATGGTACTGGCACAAAGACAGAAATATAGATCAATGGAACAAAATAGAAAGCCCAGAGATAAATCCACACACCTATGGACATCTTATCTTTGACAAAGGACGCAAGAATATACAATGGAGAAAAGACAATCTCTTTAAAAAGTGGTACTGGGAAAACTGGTCAACCACTTGTAAAAGAATGACACTAGAAAACACTTTCTAACACCATACACAAAAATACACTCAAAATGGATTAAAGATCTAAATGTAAGACCAGAAACTACAAAACTCCTAGAGGAGAACATAGGCAAAAAACTCTCCGACATAAATCACAGCAGGATCCTCTGTGACCCACCTCCCAGAATATTGGAAATAAAAGCAAAAATAAGCAAATGGGACCTAATTTAACTTAAAAGCTTATGCACAACAAAGGAAACTATAAGCAAGGTGAAAAGACAGCCTTCTGAATGGGACAAAATAATAGCAAATGAAGCAACTGACAAAGAACTAATCTCAAAAATACACAAGCAACTCCTGCAGCTCAATTCAGAAAAATAAATGACCCAATCAAAACATGGGCCAAAGATCTAACAGACATTTCTCCAAAAAAGACATACAGATGGCTAACAAACACATGAAAAGATGCTCAACATAACTCATTATCAGAGAAATGCAAATCAAAACTACAATGAGGTAACACTGCACGCCAGTCAGAATGGCTATGATCCAAAAGTCTACAAGCAATAAATGCTGGAGAGGGTGTAGAGAAAAGGGAACCCTCTTACACTGTTGATGGGAATGCAAACTAGTATAGCCACTATGGAGAACAGTGTGGAGATTCCTTAAAAAACTGCAAATAGAACTGCCTATGACCCAGCAATCCCACTGCTGGTCATACACACCAAGGAAACCAGAACTGAAAGAGACACGTGTACCCCAATGTTCATCACAGCACTGTTTATAACAGCCAGGGCATGGAAGCAACCTAGATGTCCATCAGCAGACGAATGGATAAGAAAGCTGTGTTACATATACAGAATGGAGTATTACTCAGCCATTAAAAAGAATACATTTGAATCAGTTCTAATGAGGTGGATGAAGCTGGAGCCTATTATACAGAGTGAAGTAAGTCAGAAAGAAAAACACCAATACAGTATACTAACGCATATATATGGAATTTAGAAAGATGGTAATGATAACCCTGTATGTGAGACAGCAAAAGAGACACAGATGTATAGAACAGTCTTTTGGACTCTGTGGGAGAGGGAGAGGGTAGGATGATTTGGGAGAATGGCACTGAAACATGTATAATATCATATATGAAATGAATTGCCAGTCCAGGTTGGATGCAGGATACAGGATGCTTGGGGCTGGTGCACTGGGATGACCCAGAGGGATGGTACGGGGAAGGAGGTGGGAGGGGGGTTCAGGATGGGGAACATGTGCACACCCCTGGCGGATTCATGTTGTATGGCAAAGCCAATACAATATTGTAAAGTAATTAGCCTCCAATTAAAGTAAATAAATTTATATTTAAAAAAATAAATAAAATGAAACAGTAGATTCTAGGTATCACACCATGCTTACCACCTGCCACACTACACTAAAACAATGAACTGGGTGCAGGCTATAGCCCATGGGTCGCAAAGAATATGACGTGACTGATCGACTTTCACTACTCTATCTTCAGAAGAGAACATAATTATGAGCAAATGCATATAAGTATGTATATCATCTTATGGGTTCTACTTCAATCAGAAGAAGCACAGTCTAGGAACATGGAAGTGTTAGGGAAGGCTTCTCTAAAGAGTTCATGGATAACTGGAGTTGTAGGAGCTGAGCAGGACTTTGTCAGGAGGACATGGTAGAGACCATTCTGGATAAAAGGAGCAAATAGCACACTAAAATTCAAACTGAATCATCAAAGGACAGAATTAAATTAACATAGAAGACTGTAAGAAACTTCCAGGGTGAGAGAAGAACCAAAGGAAGGAACAATCTACAAAATAATGGGGCCAGAAGGCTGAAAAGGTAGGCTGGGGGCAGATGAGAAAGGGATTTACACATCAATTAACCTCAGTACTTTAAAAATTAAATATTTCTGAGCTATATTTCTAAGATATATAACTTACTTATAAATTAATACATGTATTACCAATATATAATTTATTAACACATAATTAATACACATATTCTAAAATATATAATCTATTTACAAATTAATACATGTAAAAACATGGTTAATAAATATATTTATTATATATTATATATATGTGTGTGAATTTATACATGTGTTAATTAATACATGTAGTATCAGCAAAAATGCTTTGTGTTCACTGTAAATAGAAAAAAATACACAAAATCTTAAGAGGATTACAGTACACATAAACTCTATTTTCTTCCCATGTCCCATTTTGCAAACTACATTTTAATGACCTTAATTACTAAAAGAAAAAAGGTCAAGTCAATAATTCCAAAATCAGTCATCAGTTTCCAGCAGACATCCTTTGTCATCATTTAATTGGCTTCTAGTCATTTATTATTATATGTAGTAAGGCAATTAATTCAGTGACTTTCATATACATTTATATAGCACTCTATCTTGTAGGGTTGAAAAAACAAATTATTTAAAGTGAACCATAGCAAGTACAGGCTACGAGAAAATTGTGAAAGGCATACGTGGCTGATTGCTGCCTGCCTGATTTTATATTTCCTACCTTTTTTCTCCCTTTGATACTTTATCTTACATTTTTCAGTTATCTTTACATTTATACATATTTTAGTAAACATGTTTTATAGCCAGGAATCAACAAATAATAAAATTAATTTGTTAGTAACTGGAACAAACATTTGAGTATTTTAAATAATAGTAACAGAAACAGGAATTGTTGACATTACTGCATGTTTTTCAATGCACGAGACACTGAGCAGAGCCTCTTATACATAAAAAATCACTAAGAAGGATACACAACTTGCCCAAAGTTACACAAGAAACCTCAACAAGCTTATAAAACAGGCACTCTATTTTCTTTAACAGGCAATATGCTCTGAGGAATATAAGCATGATGGTTCACATTTTCAAAGCATGTACACTCTGATGGGAGAAACAGACATTTGAATAAAAAAAAGTATAATAAACGGCAACAGGTATATACATGGGATACTATAGCAATGTAGATATGTATACTTAATCCTACCAAGAAAAAATCAAGGATTCCTCCCATGAGATGATATAAAGTATTTAAATTAAAAATTTTAAATTAAAATTCTCAGTCATACCAGCCATTTTAAATGCTCAAAAGCCACATATGGCTGGTTACTATCAGTTTGAAAACCACAGATATAAAACATTTGCATCACTGAAGAAAGTTCTATTAGACAGAACTGGTTTAGACTACATGCCAGATAAATATTCTAGATCATTAGACTTTCTAATAGGTGGTAGTAGGCCATAAAAAGACTTAAAAAAGAAATAACACTGTTAAAAAATTCTTTTAGGACTAATAAAAGTAAAATGAATGAATTATTTCGTAGCAGGGGATAGTGGAGTACATAAAGAATAGGGCTAGGAGTACACACCAGAGAGAAGAGAAAAACAGAACTTGAAATAAACAAATGATTAAGTGATATTTTTAAATGTCAAAATTATATAATACTTTTCAATTTAAAAAATTCTCCTAAGTTCTTAAAATGAAAAATTACTGCTTTTACAGTAAAGGTTGTTGGTGGAGCAGGGGGGGCGGGTTGCTGGGAGATGCTACTACAACATTTCTAAAAAGATGACAGTGAACACTAAGGCAATGACATGGGGAAACTGAGATAAGGTTACAAACATCTGAGAGAAAGAACCTAGAGATATCATTAACTGATTAAACCTCGAGTGTGCACATATGTTCAATCAGATCATGATGCAAGACAGGCAAACTCAATACTGTCATCCTCATTTTTAGAGGCAAAGCAACCAAAGCATTACAGTTCAGGTAAAATGCCCCAATCGCATAATAAATGAAAGAATTCACAAAGATGGCTCATCTGAATAAAAGACTATTTTTACTTGTCTTAATTACCCATCCTATTTACTAAATATTGCTCCCAAGCACCTCTATGCTGTTTTCAAATATCAAGTACATCCTCCCCAAAGATTAAAGTTCTGCAATCACCAAGAATATCTGAAGATATTTAAATGTGTTGTGAGCTCTGAGAGAAATACCCAAAGGAGTTTCAATAACGTTGTTACTGTTATACAAGTGCTCTTTTAACATTAAAAAACAAAAAACTTTTCAAGTTTAGAGTGTGCTTCTCATCTTTATACAAAGCAATGCACATGAACAGACTAAAAATATTTCATAAAAATAAATCATTTTTTTCAATCATTCTAGGCATTCACTTAGAAAGTATCTTTCAAACACATGCAAAATTTTTAATGCTCATAAAATCTGATGTACAGGTTTGGAAAACGACACTTAAGAAAACTACTGTAACAAAATATTCCATACATATTTAATAATTTTTGACCTTTAGTACTCTAGCAAGAAAAAGTTGATGGTTCGCAAGTGCAAAAAGAAACTGTCAAATTTCCACCACTATCTTAAATAATGATTCTGGGACTTACATGGTGGTCCAGTGGCTAAAAACCCATACTCCCAATGCAAGAGGCCCAGGTTCAATCCCTGGTGTAACTAGACCCCACATGCCACAAGTTAAGACTGAACATGCATGTGCCTCAACTAAGACCTGGTGTAGTCAAATAAATAAATTAAATATTTTTTTAAAAAATGATTCTTCCTGATCTCTCTGAACTGCTGATAATACCCACAAAAGAAATAAAGATCCTATGGTAGTCATAAAACCAATTATCTACTGTATCGACACTGATTAAGATTTTTGCTATTAAAACTTATACCTATCCTTATCTAACTATTCCAAAATAGAAGGAGGAACACTGCCAAATTCACTGTAGTAAGTCACCAAATACACTACAAGAAAAGAAAATTACAGGCCAATATCTTTGATGAATACAGATGTTAAAACCCTCAAAAAATATTAGCAAATCAAATCCAAAAATATATAAAAAGGATCATATAGAATGATGAAGCTGGATTCATTTCAAAGTTTCAAGGATGGTTCAACATACACGAATCAATCACTGTGATATACCACACAAAAACAAAAGGAGAGAAAAAAATGATGAAAAAAAAAAAAAGCATTTGACAAAATTCAACATCCTTTCATGCAAAAACTCTCACCAAAGAGGGTAGAGAGAGAACATAGCTCAACATAAGAGTCATTTATGACAAATCCATCACACTCAACAGTGAAAAGCTGAAAATCTTCCCACTAAATTCAGGATGCCCACTCACCACTTTTGGACAACATACTATTGGAAGTCCCAGTCATAGACATAAGACAAGAAAAAAAAATAGAAAGTATCCAAACTGGAAGGGAAGAGGTAAAACTGTTACTATTTTCAGATGATGTGATACTTTCTATAAAGAGCCCTAAATTTTCCACACACAAACCCTTTTAGAACTAATAAATATATCTGGCAAGGTAGTAGTATACAAGATTAAAATACAGATATTGGTTTCATTTCTTTATACTAGCAATGAAGTATCAAAGAAAAAGGAAAAAAATTCCTGTTTAAAATTATGTTAAAAAGCAAAATATCTAAGAATAAATTTAACCAAGGAAGTGAATGACCTATACACTGATAACTATAAAACACTGATAAAGGAAAATGAAGATGATGCAAAGAAGTGGAAAGATAGCTCATGCTCTTATACTGCAAGAATTAATACTGTTAAAATGGCCACACTATCCAAAGCAATCTACAGATTTACTGCAATCTCTACCAAAATACATAGGAAATTCTTCACAGAATTAGGGGGAAAAAAATCCTAAAATTCATATGGAACCACAAAAGACCCAGAAAGTTCTATCCAAGAATATACAAAATGTCATTAGTAGTTCCATAAATGAGTGATGGATGGGACTAATCAACTTTTAATTTTTCAAAAACAGACAAGAATCAGTTGTGTAATAAGTCCAAATTTAATTAAAATTTGAATTAGCTAAAATTAATTAGTGACAGAGAAAGCTACTATATAAAAAGTGGGAACTCCCTGGCAGTCCAGTGGTTAAGACTCAACACTTTTACTGCCATGGTGCCGAGTTCAATCCATGATGTACAAACTAAAAGGTACAGGCCAAAAAACAAAACGAAAAAATCATAAAATGATAAAAACAGGAAATGAACTTTCTGTAATAAAGAATTTGAGGACGACTTCATATGTTATTGCTTGTTGTCAGCATGTGTTCAATCAAAGAAATTAGGCAAATAATGACTAAACCCAGTTCAGTTGCTCAGTCGTGTCCGACTCTTTGTGACCCCATGAATTGCAGCACGCCAGGCCTCCCTGTCCATCACCAACTCCTGGAATTCACTCAAACTCACATCCATCGAGTCGGTGATGCCATCCAGCCATCTCCATCTTCTGTCGTCCCCTTCTCCTCCTGCCCCCAATCCCTCCCAGCATCAGATCCTTACAGCTGCTCAAATTTAACACTCTAACACAAACAACTCCCTAAATAATCCTCCTTATTCCTAAAATGGAATGAATTTCTGTTTCTGACAGCCAAAAGAACATATACCTTTGGGAATTTTGATACCCTAAATCTCAGGCTATTTTTATATTTTGGGGGATCAAGTGTCCTTTGAAAACATAAAACACACCTGGATTTATTCTTTCTTAAATTATCCTTATTCCTTGATTCAACTAATGGGTCATTCAAAAAGTCTGTTCAAGTTTTTCCCATAAGATCATATGGGAAATCCTGAAAAAACTTTTTGGCCAACTCAATACTTTTCAATCTGAAAAGCAGCATCTATCATTACAATATTAAAGACTTAAAAAGATTTTCTGGTTTTATGGAAGTTGTTTATTTCATCATCATCTTTCAGTGTTTGCTTGTGAAAACATACCTTTAACACTTGCATATATTTCTGCACTAGCATAAAGTAGCATAACTGTCCCACATCTGAAGGGAAGAACTGACATTTTTTAAATTTCTTTGGTATGCCTTAGTGCATAAAAGGAAAAAAGCTCCCAAATGAGTCTATTTTCTGAGTTCTCTGGGCACACATACAATCAGGGCACATCGTTCAAGCAACAGCAAGTAAGAAAATCCACAAGCATGTCTAAAAAGATACATTAAAAAAATTCTCTTACACCAATTAAACAAAAACAAATACCCCACTGGTAAGACTATTTCTACCAAAGCCAGCACAACAGAAACAAAATTATATAGATATCTTTACATGTCCCAAACTTTTATCTGTAGTGCCCCAAGTGTTGATATTACCAAAAATATATGCCAATATTACCAAAAATATGTATGTTCATACTATATATGAACATTAAGGAATATCAATGAAATGTTTGTAAATATACTCACAGAAAGATAGTTGTTAATATCCACATCATCAGTAATAGTCTGGCGTTCTCCTTTACAATTAATTTTCCGAAACCTTCTTCGAGACTGTCTGGCAGGAATTTCTCTTTGTAGAATACTATCTTCATTATCTTTGGAATTCTCTACCTGAAACACATGTTCACATTCCTGATTATACATCCAATTTTTCCATATTACTGACAGTCTGTGGAGTTTTAACAAGCTCATAAGGAGGCTTCATTTACTTCAGCAAGAAACTGCCTCAAGAAAACAGTCTGTATAGGACAATGCGCATGAGTACAAAAAGATTAAAGGTGACATTATAAAGATCTGGAGACCACAATTTCCTCCCAGGAAATAGTCTCTCTTGCTTACATGAGCATACATCCTCCTAAGTAAAGTCACTTACCAGAAATGAAGGCTGTTAACTACACCTACACATTCAATAATCACAACATCTAAGTTAGTCTAATTACAAACTGCCTGGTTATATACATATTTTATTTAGCAAACAATCATGGTTATGCCTTCAGTGAACTGCTAAACAATGAAACAAAAATGCTTTATGTCTTATTCTTTGATGTCCATCTTAATGTGTGAAAACAGTCAAGAGTAACTAAGGCTGGCATCTTCTAAGGAGGAAGTGAAAACTAACATTTACTGAGGGCTTTAGGCCAGCATGCATATACATTATATTATATAGTTTACATAACAGCCCTGTAATCAGATATTAAGTTCAGTTCAGTCGCTCAGTCGTGTCCGACTCTTTGGGACCTCATGAATCACAGCACGCCAGGTCTCCCTCCCTGTCCATCACCAACTCCCGGAGTTACTCAAAACTCATGTCCATCAAGTCCGTGAGGCCATCCAGCCATCTCATCCTCGGTCGTCCCCTTCTCCTCCTGCCCCCAGTCCCTCCCAGCATCAGGGTCTTTTCCAATGAGTCAACTCTTCACATGAGGTGGCCAAAGTACTGGAATTTCAACCTTAGCATCATTCCTTCCAGAGAAATCCCAGGGCTGATAGCCTTCAGAATGGACTGGTTGGATCTCCTGGCAGTCCAAGGGACTCTCAAGAGTCTTCTCCAACACCACAGTTCAAAAGCATCAATTCTTCAGTGCTCAGCCTTCTTCACAGTCCCAACTCTCACATCCATACATGACCACAGGAAAAACCAAAGCTTTGACTAGATGGACCTTAGTTGGCAAAGTAATGTTTCTGCTTTTGAATATGCTGTCTAGGTTGGTCATAACTTTACTTCCAAGGAGTAGGCGTCTTTTAATTTCATGGCTGCAGTCACCATCTGCAGTGATTTTGGAAGGAAAAACCAAAGCTTTGACTAGATGGACCTTAGTTGGCAAAGTAATGTTTCTGCTTTTGAATATGCTGTCTAGGTTGGTCATAACTTTTCTTCCAAGGAGTAGGCGTCTTTTAATTTCATGGCTGCAGTCACCATCTGCAGTGATTTTGGACCCCAAAAAAATAAAGTCTGACACTGTTTCCACTGTTTCCCCATCTATCTCCCATGAAGTGATGGGACAGGATGCCATGATCTTCGTTTTCTAACTGTTGAGCTTTAAGCCAACTTTTTCTCTCTCCACTTTCACTTTCATCAACAGGCTTTTTAGTTTCTCTTCACTTTCTGCCATAAGGGCGGTGTCATCTGCATATCTGAGGTTATTGCTATTTCTCCCGGCAATCTTGATTCCAGCTTGTGTTTCTTCCAGTCCAGCATTTCTCATGACATACTCTGCATAGAAGTTAAGTAAGCAAGGTGACAATATACAGTCTTGACATACTCAGGTATTACTATTTCCAATTTAAAGGTGAACAAGGGAAAATCCAAAAGGATCAGTGACTTCCAAGTCTCATAACAGTGATACTTATTAAAGGTGATCTAGAATACAAGCCTGTTTCCAAAACTTATGCCACTGATAGAAGACTACATTGCCAAGGGAGAGGAGGAGGGGAAGGACAGAAATAGCTGAGGGATATTAACAGGTACAAACATCCAGCTGTAAAATAAATGACTCATGGATATGAAATGCACAGGGTGAAGAATACAGTCAATAAATATGTAATAACATTGTATGGTGACAGATGGTAATAGGACTTATTGTGGTGGTTATTTTGAAATGTATAGAAATACCAATCACTACTTTGGGTAAGAGGAACTAACCTAACACTTAAGTTAGTTCAACCTAAGTGTTCTGGGTTGATTTTACTTCAAAAACAAACAAACTCACAGTAAAAGAGATCAGATTTGTGGTTCCTAGAGATGAGGGCTGAGGAGAGAAGAACGGAACTGGAGGAATCAACCTTCCCAAATTCAGACTATACTACAAAGCTACAGCCAACAAAGCAGTATGGTACTGGCATAAAAATAGAAAAATAGATCAATGGAGCAAAACAGAAAGCCTGGAGATAAATCCTTGCACCTATGGATACTTTAACTTTTGGACACAAAAGGCAAAAATATACAATGGAGAAAAGACAGTTTCTTCAACAAGCAGTGTGGGAAAACTGGTGAACTATGTGTAGAAGAATGAAATTGAACACTTTCTAACACCGTACACAAAAATAAAACTCTAAATGGGTTAAAGGCCTAAATGTAAGACTAGAAGCTATAAAACTCTTAGAAGAAAATATAGGCAGAACATTCTCTGACATAAATCACAGCAAGATCCTCTATGACCCACAACCCAGAGTAATGGAAATAAAACCAAACAAATGAGACCTAATTAATTAATTGGACCTAATTAATTAAGCTTAACAGATTTTACACAACAAAGGAAACTATAAGCAAGGTGAAAAGATGGCACTCAGAATGGGAGAAAATAACAACAATGAAAACATCTGCAAAGAATTAATCTCCAAAGTATGCAAGCAGCTTATGCAGCTTAATATGAGAAAAACAAGCCAATCAAAAAAGTGGGCAGAAGACCTAAACAGATGACATACAGATGGCCAATAAACACATGAAAAGATCCTCAACATCGCTTATTATTAGAGAAATGCAAATCAAAACCACAGTGAGGAATTATCTGACACTGGTCAGAATGGCCATTATCAAAAAGTCTACAAACAATAAATGCTGAAGGGGTTGTAGAAAAAAGGGACGCCTCTTACACTGCTGGTGGGAATGCAAACTGATAAAACCACTATGCAGAACATATGAAGTGTCCTTAAAAAAAAACTAGGAATAAAACTACCACACAACTCAGCAATCCCACTACTGGGCATATACCCTGAGGAAACCAGAACTGGAAAAGACACATCACATGTATCCCAATGTTCACTGCAGCACTATTTACAATAGCTAGGACATGGAAGCAACCTAGATGTCTACTAGCAGATGAATGGGTAAGGAAGTTGTCATACATATACAAAATGGAATATTACTCAAAAGGATGAGAATGCAAAAGGAATATTACTCAAAAGCTATAAAAAGGAACACATTTTAGTCATTTTTTTTGTTTGTTTTAGTCAATTTTAATGAGGCAGATGAATCTAGAGACTATTAAACAAAGTGAAGCAAACCAGAAAGAGAAAGACAAATACTGTGAATTAATGCATGTATATGGAATCTAGAAAGATGGTATCAGTGATCCTACATGCAAAGTAGCAAAGGAAACACAGATTATAGAGAACAGACCTTTGGACTCGGTGGGAGGAGAAGGTGGGATGATTTGAGAGAATAGCACCGAGACATATATGCTACCATATGTAAAATAGATAACCAGTGTGAGTTTGATGTATGACGCACGGCACCCAAAGCCAGTGCTCTGTCACAACCTGGAGGGATGGGGTGGGGGGAGGTGGAAGGGACACATGTATAACTGTGGTTGATTCATACTGATGTATGACAAAACCATCACAATATTTTAATTATCCTCCAATTAAAATAAATAGATTTTTAAAAAGAGAAAAAAGCAGGAACTTGCAGTTACAAGGCAAATACGTACTAGGGATGTGATGTCAACACAGTAATAAACACTACTGTATACAACTCAGTGACACACATGTTATATATGAAAGCGGTTGATACTAAGCATTCTCATCACAAGAAAAACATTTTTTTCTATTTAACTTTCTATCTACATGAGATGATGGTCAGTCATTAAATTTATTGTGCTTTATCACTTCATGATGTAAGTCAAATCATTATGCCTTAAACTTATACAGTTGTATATGTTAAATTTACATATATAATAAATAAAACTGGAAGGATAATAAAATAAATATTATTATCCCTCAATATAACTGGAAGGAAAGAAAAAGACTACCCTGCCTATCTACTAAAAATTACAAATTACATCATAATTTTTAAAAAATCACTTTTGCAAAGGTATACTGACATGTTCTAAAGTAGACCTCACATTCAATATTAGCCTCTAAATTAACCTCACATTCAATAAATAACAAACAACAATTTCAGCTTTTTCCCACAACTACTTCTCCTGCTAATACTGTATCACTTGCTGATATCAAAAATTTCCTAGTCATCCAAGAATGAAACCTCAACATTTCCAATTCCTCTGCTTGACTTCCAAATCTTATCTTCAATCATTTCTTCAAAACTGTTAAATGGTTTTTTAGAAATCCCTTTCATGATGCCTTTTTTTTCATTCCCACTATCACCATTCCTTAGTCAGGCCTTCATCACTTCAGTCCTAAACTTACTGCTTCCGTCATGATCTTCTCCAATTCCATCTGGCACAGTCAGGTGAATTACCTAGATAAAACAGTATGTCGTCCCCTGTTCAAAATGCTACAATGGACCTCTAATGGATACCAAATAAATTTTAAACTATTACATTTGATATCCAAAGCCGTATTTGTTCCACTGCCGAAATATTTTTAGCACTTTATCTTACACAAGGAAGTCTGGAGAAACTGTTCCCACATCCTCCTCCCCACAAAAAATCCTCTCACATAAAAGCTCCAATGAGATATGCAAAACTTCCTGATGATTTCTCAGAAAGAATCAATGTCTAAACTGTTCTGTTTCCAATGTGAGTGTTCAGGAGTAAGTAGCAGTCAAACCACTGTGACTATTCATGGTTCCCTACTTTGGCCACCTGATGTGAAGCACTGATTCATTTGAAAAGACCCTGACGCTGGGAAAGACTGAAGGCAGGAGGAGAAGGGGATGACAAAGGATGAGATGGTTGGATGGCATCACCGACTTGATGGACTTGAGTTTGAATAAATCCTGGAGTTGGTGACAGAGAGGGAGGCCTGGCATGCTGCAGTCCATGGGGTCGCAAAGAGTTAGACACGACTGAACTGATACATAAATAAGTTACATTCTGCTAAGCAACTTTACCTATTTCAATTTCTGTTATCCTATCCATTTTATCTTCATATGCTACCAATCACGTGAGAACATCTCAAGTGCCATCTCTTCAATAACCACGAGACATTCCTTTGACTGGTTTACTATGTGTACCCGACCCAGTGAAAGTGAAGATGCTCAGTCATGTCCGACTCTTTGCGACCCCATGGGCTGTAGCCTCCCAAGGCTCCTCTGTCCATGGGATTTTCCAAGCAATTGTACTAGAGTGGATTGCCATTTCCTTCTCCAGGGGATCTTCCCAACCCAGGGATCGAACCCAGGTCTCCGGCATTGTAGACAGACGCTTTACCATCTAAGCCACCAGGGAAGTTCCAACCAGACCCAGAGTTCTCATAAATAGGACTGCTTTTAGGCCTTTGCATTCATTTGTATTATTTCTGCCTAAAAGTCATTCCTCCTCTGCTAAAATCTTGGCAAGCTATATATACCTCATAACCAAGTTCAACTAACCCTACCTCTGCCCCAAGAAGGTACCAGCCCTTCTACAGCACTAAGTACACTAGCCATAATTATTAGATAAGCCCACCTCACTACAAGTTCTCTAGTATAAGAACTGCATTATATTTATATTCATCTGTGCTCACTTATTAAAAATGTTTGCCAAAATGGGCATTAAATTCTTTCTTTCTCCCTACAAATTTTAAGCCCTTTCAAGTATGCATAAGATACTCAACACACACACAGGCAGGCAGAATAATTTACTGAATATTATTTTTCTGAAAGGTAAAATCCAGAAGACACAGGGGTTGACAGTCTAATTCAAAACTACAGAATTTTGTACAGGTAGCAAATACATGTCACCTCTTTGAGATTAAATTTCCTCTTTTAAAAAATGATCTTATTTACTAAATCACTATATCCTTTAAGGCTCACAACATAGTACTCTTTCTGCTAACAGATGCTATGGAGCCCCATAAAGCTTTTTATTTCACACAAAAGGATGAGTAACAATTCAAAAATTAAGTGTGACCTAAAAGTTCATTGCTTTCATACCATCCTATCCCACATGATATGTTAGATTATTTAGGTGAAATTCCAGTACAATGATTCTTAGATCTTTTAATATCTACCATTTATCTAGTAAAAACTGATTTAAATGATAAAGGATTTTCAAGATAGAAACAGTAGTAAATTAAAATTAGGAAAGGAGTTTCTAAGCTTCAAAAACGTGGGTGAAAGTACCAAATGAAAAGAAAAAAGCAAACAATGTATAAATGATTAAACTCTCACTGAATACAACTGAAATGTGAGATTAGATTTAAAAAGTGAAATCTCATAAACACATACTGAAATGGCACAAAAGAAGGAATCCTAATGCAAAGAATTAAGTGAAGGCAAAACACCAGGAAGTAGGTTAGCCACAAAGACCCAATCTACCAGATGATTTCTCAACTTTACAGGCAAGACTTTCCACTTTGATAGTTAGAGAATCCACCAAAGACAGGGAATGCATAAGAGACTTACTCATCTCAAAGAGCTACATCCTCATTGCAAGGTTTAAGTCTATCCTGAAGAAGGGAGAGGAAGAAAAACTGCTTGGCACTGAGAAAAGACCTGCTGAGGGTGGGGAAATTCAAGACAGAGGCCATCCTTAATGCAGGTCTATAGTTTTAATTCATTATACTTTAAGTGTATAAGAAAACTCAAAGAATTTTAGGATAAAAAACATACATATATGCAAGAGACAAAAACAAATCTAGAACCTCTTTGCAAGAATGCAACTTTAACCCAAACCTCAAAGAATCCCCACACCTAAAAGTTCAAGACACATCAAGTCACAAATAACTGACCTCCTCAAAAACCCCAAAACTAAAAACAGAAAGAAGAAGAAGAAAAAAAAAAAAAAAACACAACCTCAATTACAACAAAACCTAAGAGACATGATGAACAACTATGGACAGAAAGGCAGCAGAATCACATCTGCGAATATTCCAATATACTGGAAGTATCAGAAAATATAAAGCTACGATAAAGAAAAAAACAACTTTAAACAAACAAACAAAATCTTGAAAATGAGCCAGAGACAAACAGATAAAGACCAGAAAAAAAAAATCCTCCCCAAGTGCCCTCCCTCCCCACCACCAGGCTAGGAAATGGTGAGTAATAAGAAACAGCCATCTACATTAGAAAGAAGGATGAGAACATGGAGATATATCCTGTCTGAAACACAAGGGCACAGAGAAGGCCTAAAAGTGAGGGTGGAACATGAACACTCAGAAAAATTTTTCAAAAAACCAGTCTCAGCCCTGAACACAAAAGTAACAGCAGAGAAAATTGAAACTACTGATCTAGCTCAATTCTATCAGAAAAGATGTGTTCCTCTCCAGGCCTAAACACTATCTACCTTCTGTCTTTACCGCCCTAACACACAATATTTAGGATCAAATACAAAACAGTAACTCACATAAAAATAAAAATAATTTTTTAAAAAACTACTCAATCCACTGCCAAGAGACAAAGCAATCAACAGAGCAATCAATGAAAATTAAGAAAGACCCAGATCAACATCAGACAGAATTTAAAACCATAATTAATATGGTAATGGTTCAGCAGAAAATGTGGACAATATAACTAGACAGATGGAGCAGACATAAGAAAGGTATTAGAGCAAAATGGAAATGTCAGAAACAAAAACATGGTACTAAAGATGAGGAATGCCTTTGATCACTAGACCTGATGCAATCAAGTCAACAGAAATTACCCAAAGTGAGAGAGAGAAAGTAAAAAAGAAAACTGAAGCAGAATAGGTCTTTAGATAGTCAGATACTTACAGTAGCCAATTTTATGAGCCCAATTCTTATATCTCAAATCCAGACTAGAGCAGACTAGAGGAGCCAGTCTGCTCCTCATGACTAGCAGAAAGTTTCTGCACAAAAACACATGCTTGATTGCATGTATTATCCCTTCACCCAAATCACAAACATCTGACCTTCCTCCCTGCCTCTTTGGAGCAGTTTCTCAGAGCTATCTGAGGCATTGTCTCTTGGGTTATAGTCCTCATTTTTCCCAAATAAAACCTAACTTGAAACCCTCACATTGTACATTTTTTAAGTCGACATTAAGAAGTAACTAAACAATTAGTGAATTAGGAAAACAGAGCTAAAAAATAGCAGTATGGAGTACAAAGTCAGAATGAGATGAAAAAGAAGAAAAAAAAATCTTAAGAAATACAGAGAATTAGCTGAAAATATTTAACATATTTAAACAAAGTTCAAGAAGGTGATAATAGAAAAATGAAGATGATGTCCAAAGAGAAAATAACTGAGATTATTTTTACAAAGCTATTCTAAAATGTCCATGAAAGGGACTTCCCTGGTGGTTCAGTGGTTGAGAATCCACCTTCAAGCACAGGGAATGTGGGTTTAGTCACTGGTTAGGGAATTAAGATCACACGCTCTGGGGTAACTAAGACGTCATGCTCTAGAGCCAGTGCTCCATAACTACAGAAGCCCCTGTGCCACGACAATGACCTAGCACAGCCAAAGTAAAAAATAAAACAGCTCAAAACTCTCCAACAAATCTGAAGCAGTGTACGTATGTTAGGTAGTTAGCATAGGAAACAGGAGTCCAAAATGAGGACCTCAGGTAGAACAAACAGCTCTCCTGGCTAGCCCAATTTACATAGGGCAGGCCCGGGGGTTGGAAAAAACATGTAAAGAGAGGAGCCAACGCGCTTTCTCTCTCTCTCTCCCCCTCTCCCCTTCTCTCCCGCGCGCTGGTTCACGTCTTTGGGCTGGCATGCCCTCACGCCTGGAGGATGGACTCTCCTGCTATTTTCTAAATAAAATAGAGCTGTAACGCTGATTTGTCTAAGAGCTATAACATGGTCTGTCCAAGACCTGAGAGCTGTGACATGCCGAGGGCTTTAATGTCTGTCATTTCAAATCTTTGTTGTGACGAGACAGAACCAAGGAGCATACACTCGCCTGACACTTAGAAACTACAATGCAAATTCACACACAAAAAAATATACAGATTTTCAGTGCAGCCAGAAGAAAAATAAAGATCAGCTATAAAGGAAGGGCAATTAAAATAATAACTTACTTCTCAAAAAGCAATGGATACCAGAAAATGGAATACATTGACTGCTGATAAAAAAAAAAAAATTTTCTCCTAAAAGTGCATTCATAGCAAAATAATCCTTAATACAAAATAAAGGTATTTTCAGGCAAAAGAAAGAAAAAGAAAAAAACAATATACCCAACTGAAATGTTTACCAACAAAACCTCTTTATTAAAGAAAAATTTAACAGGATGTGCCTCAAGATGTAACACAAATGGTACCATAAGTAAGGTCTCAAATCCAAGAAATAACTAAAAGAAAAGAAACGTTAAATACATGGTTAAACTGAGCAAACAAAGGCTGCATAAAATACTACTATCAGACAAAATTTGTGAAATCAGTAAGTATTACTAAAATACTGGTCAAAAGCAATTATGTTTTGTTAACAGTCACCAGTAATAACCTTTTATCAACTTTGTTAACTTATTAACTTTAGTTATTAGCCTAGAATCAGCATGAAAAGAATAGACCAAATACACTGTATCTAAAGAAGTACTGGGGGAGGGAGTTGAGAGTGAAAAAAAGAACACACTATCTTATATAGAGAACAAAAATAATAAGAGAAAAAAAAAGAATATATACAAATGACATAATGTGTTAAAAGTAAACCCAAAACTGTCAGCAATCACAATGGATGTAAATAAAAGAATCTTCTCAGGTAAAAAAAATAAATCTTCCACTAAATGCAGAAAAAGAGTTAACAGCCTTCAAGTACTAACGCCAACAGAAACTGTTGTTGTTTAGTTGCTAAGACGTGTCCGACTCTATGCAACCCATGGACTGTAGCTCGCCAGGCTCCTCTGGTCCATGAATTTTTCCAGACAACTGTGTGTTGCCATTTTTTTTCTCCAGTAGATCTTCCCAACCAAGGGATCAAACCAAAGTCTCCTGCATTAGCAGACAGATCTTTACCACTAACTTACCTCTGAAGCCCCAAGGCCCACAGAATCTGAATACATAAATGAAAGAGAGCCCTAGAAAGTAAATCACAAGGTAACATCTCACTACGAAATAATGAATGCAAGAATCCTAAACTCAGTTATCAAGTTAAGCCTAGAAGAACAGAAAAAATATAACAAATAGCTCAGGTCAAGCCTTTACTGGGTATGTAAGGAGCTTTCCTGGTGGTTCATTGGTAAAGAATCTGCTTGCCAATGCAGGAGATGTAGATTTGACCTCCCAGATGGCAAGACCACCTGGAGACGGAAATGGCAATTCACTTCAGTATTTTTGCCTGGGAACTCCCAGGGGCAGAGGAGCCTGGCAGAGTGCAGTCCATGAAATCACAAAGAGTTGGACACGACTTAACAACTAAGCATAGCACATTCCCCATCACTAAAAACAGACTATTCAATGTTGAAAATAGTGTTACCATTAACAGTCATGGTCTGTGTTATGGGATTTGTGTCTGTTAAATTACATCACAGCCTTTAAGTAGTACAATAACAAAGGGTAGTTTAATATTATAAAAATCTATTAATAATAATATTAAGAGATCAAAGGAGAAAAAGGCACAGATCACTGTAACAAATGTAGAAAAAAGGTTTTAATTTTAATACCCCCTCTTGCTAAAGGCTGCCCTGGTGGCTCAGATAGTACAGAATCTGCCTGCAAAGTGGGAGACTCAGGTTCGATCCCTGGACTGGGAAGATCCCTTGGAGAAGGACATTGCAGCCCATTCCAGTATTCTTGCCTGGAGAATTCTATGGACAGAGGAGCCTGGCCAGCTACAGTCCAAGAACTCAGAGAGTCAGATACCACTGAGTGACTAACACTATCTGCTAAAAAATTTTAACAAAATTTTTTGATAGTCAAGCTATCCCTTTTAAGTTACAAACTTCTGATGAATTCTCAATGCTTTTTTGATATTTCTTTGCTTTCTGACACAAATTGCTAGCCTAATACATTTCCTACTCCACATGTGATATTAATCTATTATTTCCTTCGTGGCTCAGTTGGTGAAGAATCTGCTTGAAATGTGGGACACCTGGGTTTGATCCCTGGTTTGGGAAGATCCCCTAGAGAAGGGAAAGGCTACACACTCCAGGATACTGGCCTGGATACAGTCCATGGGGTCCCAAAGTCGGACACGAAGGAGCGACTTTCACTCTCACTATATCCTTTTAGTGGGGAAATAATATTTATCGACCATAATCTGGGCTCGTTCTTATAGCCACAAAGAATTACTAAAACTACTTCTAAGCTTTTTCAATGAACAGCCCTAAGAAACATACTTTTTCATAAAGTGAACCAATCTGGGAAATAATTTTAAGACAAATAATGATATAATCAAATTTTGCCCTATACCTTTACTTAGTCATTGGGGAAAAATGACTCTTAAAGATCGTGAATACATATATTATTCAGTTCAGTTCAGTTGCTCAATCGTGTCCAACTCTTTGCGACCCCATGAATCACAGCAAGCCAGGCCTCCCTGTCCATCACAAACTTCCGGAGTTCATTCAGACTCGCGTCCATGGAGCCAGTGATGCCATCCAGCCATTTCATCCTCTGTCGTCCCCTTCTCCTCCTGCCCCTCAATCCCTCCCAGCATCAGGATCTTTTCCAATGAGTTAACTCTTCGCATGAGGTGGCCAAAGTACTGGAGTTTCAGCTTTAGCATCATTCCTTCCAAAGAAATCCTACGGCCGATCTCCTTCAGAATGGACTGTTTGGATCTCCTTGCAGTCCAAGGGACTCTCAAGAGGCTTCTCCAACACCACAGTTCAAAAGCATCGGTGCTCAGCCTTCTTCACAGTCCAACCCTCACATCCATACATGACCACAGGAAAAACCATAGCCTTGACTAGACGGACCTTAGTCGGCAAAGTAATGTCTCTGCTTTTGAATATACCATCTAGATTGGTCATAACTTTTCTTCCAAGGAGTAAGCGCTTTTAATTTCATGGCTGCAGTTACCATCTGCAGTGATTTTGGACCCCAAAAAAAT